>CM060833.1:152905000-152980000 GCA_030762175.1 Metallyticus violacea
AGTCGATTAAAAACTCCCAAAGAAATTCGAGTAACTTTTCGAATGCATTTTGGTAATGTAGTGGCGCACCGCATTGCTGGAGAAAAGCATCATATATGACTTTGATCTAAGGGAGGACAATATTCTAAAATAATTTCTTGTGGTCATCACCCATGATGACACAATCAATACATGGAATCAAAGACACCATAACAACGCAAACAATCACATCCAGTAGATTAAATGCTGTCCAACGGTCACTTTGGCATTTCAATCAGTAAAACACCGTCCTGGCACCTAAATGCCTATACCAGGACATATATACAGCTTCTATAATTTATATTTTTTCTTCTCTGTTTTTTACCGTATTTTGTACAGATTATAACTATAACTAATTAAACAAAAATAATAAACAAAATAAAATGAACAAAAACAACCCCAAAATAAAACAAACAAATAATTCTTAAACTGAAAGCCAGTTAACAAAACAAAAATATAACTGGTAGCCGGCTATAATTTAATTATTAAACTTAAATTCAAAACTAAAAACTAAAACTCTATCCCTCGGCAACCGACGGTTACGGACCAACACCCCTAAAAATTTTACTTAATCTATATCTTCTGTTTATTGATTTATAGATATTTGTATTTTATAACTATTCTACTACACTTTATTTATATCACTTTCTCTTTGTCACTTTCGTTTGTTCACTTTAATTCCATTTCTTCTATCCAAAGCTACACCTCGTTTATCTTCACTTCTCTCCTGGGAGTTTGAATTATGAGCGTAAAAAATTTAACCTTGAATTAAAACTAATCAATAATTATGCTATTTAATCTTCATACACCATACACTTATATTTTCATCATTTTATAAACCGTCGTTTTTTCTTTCGTAGTTTATATACTTTGTCTTCTTCTCTTCCCCTCTGTGTTTCTCCAATCCATCATCTGACTCCTCTACTCCTGCCTGCATCTTAACATACCTATCACTCCTTAATCCTCCCTTCGCCTTCTCCTTTCTTCCCCTTCGGTCACCGGTCAGTCATTGTTGGTTATATTATAGTCAAATGGGTATTATTGTTATTGTTAAAATTGTTAACGTCATATACTTGCTTGTTATAGGTTGGTGCTTTGTTGTCATGTATGTTATTGCTTATAACTTCTAGTATTTATAGTTGTCATTATGGTTTATATAAATATTATTGTCAGTGTTTATATGTTTCCTGTTTTACATAAATTTTCATCCCCTTCAGTTTTCTAGCACTGTTTAATATCTGCCATTTCAAATTCATTGTTGCTACTTTCATTATGATTGGCGTAGGTTTTCCCTTCTTTTTCCAATTCTGTAAAAATCTACTATGTTGTTTCATTATGTTTGTCATATCCCCATCCCCCGCCAATTTTTGAAACAGTTTAGTCGGTGGGGATCGGTTGGTCGCCAATTATGAAGCGATTTAGTTGCTGATTGTCATATTTTGTAGTGGCGTATCGTTAATTGATCATTGATTGCTTTGGTGCAATTACCCACGCTTCATGACAATATCTCAGGGTGTTATTCCACTATTTTGTGAGTCGTTCTCAACAGGACTGGGAGAGGAAATGAGCTGTGTTAATAATCATGCGACGCGACATAATTTACTGGATAATTGATTATTTGCAAGTCCTTTGGCGTCCTCTGGTGTTCTGCGTACGATAGAATGTCGAATATAAATTTAGCTGCCGGGATTTTCAAGGAGACCAACTGAATCTGATTATCTGAAGTGTACTGATTCTCTCTGAATTGAACTTCTGCACTGAACTGATTATTCTTCTGGACTGGTAAAATGATCTAGTTTGATGTATTGGAACTGATGCCCCAGGGACCAAACGCCTCCGTATATATTCGATTCAAATTAACTAAATGTTTACTTCACCAAGTCAAGGGCCGCCACGAGTGTACCCTAAACTTAGGCCTGCAACCTTCCTCCTTTTAAAAAACAATTCTTCCACAATTTATCATTTCAACTCATGCATCACCAGCGTCCACCGCCAGTGGTGCCTCAGTAGTAAAAACGGGCGTTAAACACTATTAAAAAAACCCAAGCCAAGGGAGTCACACAAGCATGGGCAAGTCTCGCGTCTTGGTTTAAAAGTTCAAAATGTACATCTACTATTGGCTGGTTCAAATTCACCTGCCAAAGCATGCCACTCGCTGCTATCTGAAAGTTTAAAATATTTAATTTACATTTAACTTTAACTTTAAATCAACCAATTACTGGCGAGCTCATTACCCTAATGTATTCGAAAGCTTGGACTTTATTAACCCTCGCCAACGGAGGGTATTTTAAGAAGTGGCATAGCACTAGTCCCTTTCCTTTATGTAGCGGTTTATTACCTCGTTTGCTCTGCCCCGTTTCTGGCTAGGCTACCGTAGACAATAACACCAGAAAACTTTATCTTTTCTCAACATACAATTAACATATTAAGGTTATACCTCAAGATACACACATATCTACATTACTAATTAAAATGCACAAAATATGATGATTAGGCTTTCATTATATATATATATATATATATATATATATATATATATATATGGGGTGGACCGAAGAACAGCTTCAATATTCAGAAGATAAGCAATCATTTCACTGTTTGTTATCGTGGGATGAAAGGAAAATTGTACTAAACAATATCATAAATTGCAAATATTAAGTTTTACATTTTCGAGTTCAGCCTATGTAACAATTTGTTATTTGCATTGCTGATACACCGCATGAAGTTATTTTGTAGTGATATACGATAGAGCACGTAATGATCTGGAAGACGACAAATGGGCACAGGAGGTCACAGTTTTTAATCTCTACATAGCAAGAGACCCAGTGCAAAATCAGATTAGCAGATCTATTAGGAAGACAATGAATGGACTGGCATATAGGAAATTGGAGAGTTATACGATATTTACAGTAAATAAAATCTTTGAATTGTGTAACGAAAAAATATTGTTAGTACAAAAGCGTACATAATTATATATAAATTTAAGGTAATAGGCAAACAAACTCTTGAAGCCCTCAGGTGATTAGATTACCGCATGAGACACTTAAGAGCTCTCCATTACTTTTCTTTTAATGAGACACCCTAGCTTATTCATTCATTCTTTAATTAAAATAGAGCTTCAGGAAGAAATCGAACGGCTTGCCCCTCTCGCCTTCAGCAGATTGGTCCTATTTCGTTTCTGATATATTCTCAATATTGTCCACTAGACGCTTAGTGAAGATTCATCTTTCTATTCTCTCATTATTTATTTTCGTGTTTAATATTTCTCTGTCTTTTTTGAGCACTTTGTTCTTTCAAAATATTTTATATTTTTTTTTCAAACACGTTCCAACTGACTGTACTTATAATGTGTACTAATAGACACACATTGAAGAATATACAAAAAATTTTAAAAACGGAACCATTTCAGAGGCAGAATTGAAAGAGTTGAAATACTTTTTTTTATATATTTTTTATTTTAGCAACATTTGTCTTTCGTGCCTTTTTATACATATCTTTTTGGTGATTTCTATTTTCAAAAGCTGTAATCATAATTTATTCACGTGAATCATGTCAAAGCTAAATGGGCAATGTTAAAATGCAAGTATACCTCTAATTTTAGGCTGAATGGTGATTTTTTCCCCATAGGAATAAACTGATATTACTTAATATCTTCACATTTTATATATAATATGAATTTTCAAAGACTATTTTGTTACTTTATGACTTATTTTACTATTTTAGAGCCTAAAATTGATATATTTACTTTGTACATGTGTTGTTAGTTTTTCCTTGTAGGAATGAAATAAAAAGATTGAATATCATGGGGTGGATTTGGTTCAAACATCTTGTAATCGTTTAGTTGTTGGAGTGAAGAACTTCCTGGATAAGTTATACGTTTTGTTAAACAGTACAGCGGGTAATAGGAACACAAACCAGTATCTTTGTGGAACCCTAGGTCTTTCAAAATCTTACATGGAGTATGCCAAAAGTTTTCTGCAATGGAGAATTTTGTTTATTGTATTATTATTATTATTATTATTATTATTATTGTTGTTGTTGTTCTTGAAATTACAATTTATTACCGGAATATCAAACTGTGTTCATTGTGAATTAGGCATATTGCTTTAAGTTCTTTGAAATTATGCATGTTTGTTTATCATATTTACTGATGGGCAGCAGTTTTCTTTGGATATTATATGGAAAAGAGATGCATGCCAGGCGAAGGAAAGGAGGAACAGAGAGTAGGTACAAAGACATGCGCCGCTTTGCCATATAAAATAAATAGTAAATCGGAGTGTCTCGTTCAATTAGAATGTGAAATATAAAATGTTGACCTTAAAAATAGATAAACAGATAATTGTATTATTAACTGCCCTATTTTATTTCGGATATGATATTTTAAAAGGTAAATAAATATATACTTTGCTTGAACTTGTAGTTCTTGTAGTTTCGACATTTTAAGAGTTGTTGCGTCAATTTTGGAGGGGAATCCTAAATTTGGTCTATTTAACGTAACTATAGCAACATGTTAAACATTTTGTAAATTAATAAGGGGCTCGCTCAGTCTAGGTCTTTATGAAGGGAGTTCACGATCGAAAAAGTTTGGGAACAGGTGAAGTAGTGCAGTTTTTTCGAGTGGTGCTAAATTTTGTTTTATTTTATTCAAAATAAAGATATGGATGAACTGAATAATGCCGAAAGAAGAAGCAAACA
This sequence comes from Metallyticus violacea, assembly GCA_030762175.1. Taxonomy (NCBI): domain Eukaryota; kingdom Metazoa; phylum Arthropoda; class Insecta; order Mantodea; family Metallyticidae; genus Metallyticus; species Metallyticus violacea. Next base: position 152,909,714 of record CM060833.1, read on the forward strand.
GATCTAAAAGCTCGCTGATTGCGCAGTAGATTTAACATTACTTTAATCTGTGTGTAAAGTTTATATTTTGATAACGAAACAACCGCGATACAACTTTCAGTGCTTAAAGAAGCAATAGTGAAAATTCAGAGCTTTGCAAATGTGTAGAAGAGAAAACCTTGATTTCATATCTTGAGTACCGCATGTATTGTGCTGAAAAGAGAGGTGCTTTCTCCATAAAGTAATGCACGTAATAACTGTTAATAGATTTAAACATGCATTTTGGTATTCAATGAAACATATATCTCCATATATAAAATGGATCTATTTGATAAAAGGCAACATTTTACCACAGAGAAATCATTGTTATATGTCTCACTGTCAATAATGAATGTGACTTTTATAAATTAATTACATTAATCTTGACATGTTTTATCAGCAGCAATAGATCAATGAAGCTTGTAATTTTATTGTAATTATTCGTAATACAATACATTATAAAAGTATATTTCTAGCTGTGGTAACATTTTACAGTTTTTATAGTCTACTGTAATATCAAAAATCGGTAATTAAGTGCCTTTTACAGTAACTGTAGGTAAAATCACATTTTAAGTGTATAAGATATATTTTCTGCTGCATGGAGTCGTTTTAGGTACCTATTTTCATAGCTACAGAGCCTGTTTAAGGGACTAAAAGTTGGTTTTTATATACCTAAAACATCAGGTATGACATTCATAACGTATGAGGATTTATTTCTGCATGTAATTGAAACTAGCTGATTGAAGTTTTTGTTCGTACATTTGGTTAAGTTTTTTACACTTCTCTCCAATCTCTTAGCTTCTACTGAAGTCCTTCTTTTTTGGTGGTTTGTGTCAAATGATATAAGTCTCTTTCCTTCTCTTTAGGAATGGCGAAAAAAGGGGGGGGATAAAACTTTTCCACTAACACACCGGTGCAACGTACAAGAACACAAACACACACACACTCATACAGAAGTGCTGAGTGGCTACCGCAGTTTCTGTCAGAGCTAAAGAAAAAAGGGACATAAGGACATAGGATGCGGATGGACGGAGACGGTTCTTCGGTACGGAAAGAAATGAAACAGAAATATGAAGGAGGAAGGGTGGCATGTGTGAACTCTGGTGGTAAAGTTCTTTTCACTGCCTCATTCCTTCGTTTTCTATCGGCATCGTCCAGTCCACACTTTAATAACTCAAGCCGATATCTATCGACAAAGCGCACAACCAGGTCACTCCAGGCTTCTGGTTCTTTGTCCCTTTCGGTGAAGTAAGGGTTGGGTGGTGAGCTGAGCAGAAATAGTGTCAGCAGGAGAAAGAATCACGCGGAACGGAAGGAGGTAATAAAACTTTTTTTTTCCCCTAGCTCCCTTCTTATTATACGAGAAAGTCATTCAACGCGAGCATTCTGCAACCTTATAGTACTGTGTGTCTTGCTTTTCCCTCACTTTCTGTATATGCTCTTACTCACGCACTCTCTCGTAGCGGCACAGGGAACCCTTTATATGGAGGAGATGAACCTGAGAGGCTGTCACGCTCGGCGTCAACTGTTTTCCAATTGACGCAGAACTTGGGACGTCACGTTTTGCCATATGATAGCTGAGCAGTAGAGTAGCAAATACGGCAAGTAAAAATGGGAAACTCTTGTTATATAAAAAGTGTTCTGCCACTCTCCCTTCCTCCCTCTTTCTCTCCAGTGCTGGTATACCAAAGAATAAAAATGTTAGAAATTACAAAATATTAATAGCGATATTAATATCACTGCCAGTCACCGTATAAATGTTTTAATCCAAAAGAAATCGGTTTGTTACATGAAACGTTCAGTAGAGGTTTAATCTGTGTCAGATTATAACTTAATATTGAAGTAATTATTGGATGGTGGCTCCCGTATTAACTTAATTGCTTTGACCACGTTGGTAGGCCAAAGTTTGAGGGAGTTATAGGTGGCGGGAAGAATGGTGATGGGAGTTTGATTATATTTAGATACAGCTCACCACTAAATAACTCTTCTTGTCGATCTACAGGGATGATGCTGTTTTGGGGACTTGAAAGTGCAGGCTTGAGTGAGCGGAATTAAAAGGTAGTGTGTGGATGAGAAAGAGGGTCTTGTTAACTGTAAGTTGACGTCGTTTATTCAACTAACGAGTGCGTACAAGGGGGTTTCTCTTCGGACCGAGACCGTTTGCAGACACATGGGGCCATAATACTTGACAAACAGTAGTTTTCTGACTGTTAAGAAGAAGTGCCGAGCAGCAGTGAAGCTCGAACATTGATGTTCCTGTGCAAGTTCCAAAAAGGGCGAGTAATGTCCTTGAATACTGAATCAAACTCGCTTGACCACGTGGTGCAGGTAGGCTCTATTTTCCTGCCACTGTGAGCTATCGGTGACATGTAACTTTCATCGTATTGGCTGGTCAGAATATCTGAACGCAACAACTTGGCGATTCGTCCACCGTTCAACTTCTATCTTACGTTGGAGTTCAACGTCCTTTAACGGTAGCACAGGTGTTAACAGCGTTCGTCTTTGCCAACATACTGCCGGGGGAAAAACAACGTACAAAAGAAAGAATATTCCCTATCGTGGTCCAGAACACACTGTCCGAGCGAGAATTGCTCCTTTTCATGACATTTTTACAACCCTTCACTCACGACTAGCTGAAATAAAATATTACATATATTCTAATTACTTTCTCACAATTGATGGGGTACCAAGGACGGTATCAATATTTATTAATGATGCATTGGTAATATTGATTTAGCTCTTTATGAGAGAACAATTAATTTTACACACCTTTAAGGAAAAAAAAATATATCAAGGACTATCCTTTACTAGTAACAGAATATTATCAAATAGCAGATATTTAGGAGTAATAGTTCAGAAGTGTGTAAAATAAACACGAATAAAATTGATAGCGTTACAAAGTGCACATTTGCAATCGATGTACTGAACTTATTTATAAATCAGTCAACTAACAAGTGAATAAATATTGTGCTACCCTTTGGGAGTAAAATGAAAACCTAACTCCTGTAGGTTTTTTTTTTTCATTTGCTAAGTATAACGATAAATGTATTTAGTGAAAAAGCATTTGTTGATTTTTGTCTCTCTTTTTTTTTTTTTTTTTTTTTTTTGATTGATTTATTTAAGGACGCTGTTTAACAGCTCAGGTCATCACCGTCCCATTCCATTCAGGGCGTGAAACGGCCGACAAATTTTGCTCACAGGCCTCTCTTTCAGGCTTGAGGTTCTTTTTCGTGCCGTAAATGTACGACACGGGACCCACGGCTTTACTTCCCTTCCGAAGGAAGCCATACTTACGATTTTTACGCCCGAAAAAATCCATCGGTCCTGGCCGGGTTCGAAACCGCGATCTTGGGTGTAGGAGGTAAGTATGGTAACCACTACACCACCAGGACCGACTATTTTTCTCTGTAGAGAAAACAGTAATATATTGAGATGAAGATAAATGTATTTTTTTTTTTTTTCCAAAAAAGCTAACAAAGAAAATAGCTTTCTTTATTTTTATTTTACCATTACTTACAAAATTACTTTGATAAATAGTTATTCACATCGAAGTCCTGAGACAACTTTTCGATCAACTGGGCAAATACCGGGTACTTGGTTACTCAGGCGATAAGATTGAAACTCACATCCGTGAGATTCTCACCTAGTTACTCGTTGCTTAGGCGAATGCTGGAATGAATCTTTCTTTGCCACGAATTTTCCGCGCTTTCGTTTCATATCACATCATTCCACTGGTTTTGCTACAAGGCTGAAGGTGCTAGGGCGAGTTGAACTAGTGCGGTGTGACGGCAGTTTGCACTTAGGAAAGATTGTGCGCCGGCGCCTTCTATGGAAACGTCTTTCTTTGGAAATAATGTTCAAGACCCGGTGTGTGTTATCTTATCATTCCTAAATTCTGGTCGTCCGGTGTCTCCCTTACTTCTCCCTCCCTTCCAGATGTATGATAGGCACAAATGGTCAGTCCTTGAGAAAGGCTGAATTACCAAATTATCCTCAGATCCAAAACCTAGGAATTCTTATCCTAGTGATTGAGAGCAAGTAGTTTCCCAGCAAAATCTCCTTTTTCAGATACCACAAAGCGAAAGTCACCGTGTATCAGGCTTCCTAAAGAGTGATTAATTAATAATTCTCAGTTGGAGAGAGATTTTTTTTTCTGGAAGACTTATTTGAACTATTATACAAGTTTGAGAAGCATGTTGTGAATTTTCTTCCATTCTAACAGTTCGTTGCGACATCTTAGGACAGTTTCAAGATGAATAGCGTTTGCTCAAATCGTTTGTTAAAATTTCGAAATGCTTGATATGTTGGAGATTGAATAAAAATGTTCAGTGTCTGTTATCACCAAGAAGTTTAAGAGACTTGCAGGAAATTACCTTACAGAACAATTCCTTCAAAGTGTGACTGACAAAGCGCACTCAGGTTGTCCTTGTGCAAATAACGAAGACATTAATGTTGTTACCGCTAACGGACCGCGCCATAAAATTCATGGGATAGATCTATAGACAGCTATCACACCGACTCCTTGTAGGCTTTCCATAAAATAGTATCTAAAATTTAAAGTAACCCCCTATCTCCATTCCTGTGTGGGGACAGTTTTGCACTGCAGCATTCCTCAAATGGAAGTAGATACACTACCCACCCGCAGCAGATCATATTGTCGTCATCCCAGTCTTCTGGTACTGCGAGTTTGTCTAGCGCTGGTCTTTCCAATATTTGCAAATGGATAGCCCGAGCGTTTTTAGTTAGCTCAACCCCCCCCCCCCCCCATTGGCGATTGAGTCAAACAATCGCGTAATCATATCGCACGAGTTTTGCGCCACATACAACGCCAAGACGCCAAGTGCAATCCACTCCGGACAACTCCCCGAAATGAGGAACATTCGGTGAGTCTGATGCACATTTAGTAACGTCAGAAATTCAAAACACAAAAGTGTAACATAATGAAATAATTCTTGATTATCCAAATTATCGCATCGCTATGGAGCCCTACGAGTGACAAAAAGAGGTTTTCTTGTCCGTATCCTTGCGCCGGATTAAACCGTTCACATCGCATGAGCCAAATGTAAAACGTCAGCATTGTGAAAGCTATTATGTCTCTCAGGAGCGTCCATGATGGTAATATCCTGATCCCTGAACGCACTTTCAATGTTGTTCTTTTATGTAACTCATTCTGCAACCAGCTTTGAAAAAAAAAAAAAAAAAAGAATATCTACATGTGCAGAACCCATCCATAATTTTTCATGACAATGTTCCATTGTGTACGACTTCTCTACAATTCTCTCTACTCCTCTACTTGAGCTAAGCTCAAGTGGCTTCGATTTGACTTGTAAGACACAAGAATCATTTCATGCTTTCTGCTTCAGAATATTCCAGAGATTCTTTATGCAATATGTCGCTCTATTCGAACAGTTGCTACCACGACATCCAACAATTCACAGTTCATTGCTGACACACATATTTACAAAATTCCGGTGACTATATCGGAAAATGATATATCTTATAAACATCTGTGTATGCTGTGTTTGTTTCAAATAAAAACTGGCAAATATTAAAATTGCAATCCTAATATGTACATGGGTAGGTCCATAAGTTTCCGGCCTCGCCGATAAGGATTGTCGCCTTCACAAAACCCTTTTCAGGTGTCATACCTTATCTGTTAAATAAATCATTGCAGCTGAAACTTCCGCTCCGCAGTGTTCAGTTGTTCAGATATAGTTGCATAGAGAAGACTATGTGTAGAATATTGTGACATGTACAAAATGGAGTATCCACCTGTTATTAAGTTCTTCACAAAACAAGGACTTGTTCCAAATGAAATTAAACAGCGATTGGACGTTATATATGAGCAATCCGCTCATATTCCACCGTAAAAAAATGGGCCAAACGTTTTCGAAAGGGTCGAGAAAGCATCGAAGACGAAGAGAGTGCAAGTCGGCCCTTGGAGGTGCTCACTCCTGAAAATATCGCTCTTGTGGAAGGAGAAATTATGGAAGACCGGCGGGTGGCTTAAAGTTGCAGAAATAGCAGCAAGGTTGGGCCCTTCTAAAACAACAGCCCTTCAAGTTATTAATGAACATTTAAATATTAATAAGATAGTGCAAGATGTGTGTCTGGACTTCTTTTTTCAGTCCAAAAGCAGCAACGAGTCAGCTGTTGTCAGGCATTTTTGGAGACCTACGGTGGTAACAAAAGAGAAATTCTGCAAACCATTGTTACAGGAGATGAAACTGCTATGATCCCTTGCCCAAAAGAGAATCAATGGAGTGGCGTAAACCTGGTGAAGCACGTCTCTAAATGCCAAGGTCGATCATTCAACAAACAAGATCATGGTCACATGCTTTTGGGACTGTGAAGGAATACTAACTTGAAGGAGAGGAATACCACTGTAAATGGGGAGTACTATGCTGGCCTACTGCACAGACTACGTGCTTCCATCAAAGAGAAAAAGCGAGGAAAGCTGAGTGGTGATGTGCGTTTTCTTCACGACAACGCGCTTTTGCGCACATCTCTTGTTGCAAAGGAAAGTGTGAAGAAATGTGGCTTCAAGAAGAACGGCCTAAGGAAGCCATAATTAGGGGTTTTTGCGCCCGAAAAAATCAGCGATTCAAGCCGGGATTGTACCGGCGATGCTGTATGCTGTCAGTGTTTTCCTTGGTCATTGCGGTTTGACTTAGCTTTCTTATAACAACGAACCCAGCGTCTACAAAAGATAATATCCTCCTTTGCTTCTCCATAAATATTCTTCATCCTTTCACAAATGCGAATCGGCTTTTCAGCTCCCGCATACAGGAATTCTACCATAGTCCGCTATGTTATACACACGTCATCGCCAACGATACGCTGCTACCACCCGTTGACTAAGCATTACCGGCTTAGTTAAAGAAAGAATCAATAAGATAAGTACTTTCTCACTGACCTTCCTAAAAACTTTGGCCAGACTTGATGCAAGTGCAATAATCTGGAAAAGACCGCAACGGATGGCCAAGGTTGTTAAGGCGCTGACTAGTGAACGGGAGGTCTGGGGTTCTGATTTAATTTGTTTTATTTTAGGACGCTCTTTAACATCTCAGGTCATCAGCGTCCCATTCAACTCAGGGTGTGAAACGGCCAACAAATTTTGCTCAGAGGTCTCTTTTTTTCAGACTTGAGGTTCTTTTTCGTGCCGTAAATGTACGACACGGGACCCACGGCTTTACTTCTCTTCCGAAGGAAGCCATTACTTAGGAATTTTACGGCCCAAAACAATCCATCGATCCTGGTCGGGTTCGAACCCGCCATCTTGGGTTTAGAAGGCAAGTATGGTTACCATTACACCCCCAGGACCGATCTGGGCTTCGAATGCTACTACAACCGCCCTCTCTGACTAAGGTTTTTCCAGGTTTTCTTCAGTCCTGATAAATGGCAAATGCCGGGTAGGTCCCTAACCTTAGGCCTGGAACGTTTCCTGCCTAAATAGAAAAAAAAAAAACCTCCTTTCCCAATATATCATTTCATCTCGTGTATCATCAGTGTCCACTGTCTGTGGTTCCTCAGTAATAAAAACGGGCGTTAAACACTACTCAAAAAAAAAAAATCTGGAAAAGGTATGGAGTTGTTAAATACTGCAGCACAAATAAAATGTTGAAATATAAAGCTAATTATAAAATGTGATGTAGACCTTTACATGTAGAAGTTAATTAATTTAATATCATAGAAGAAAACTATAAATAATTGGAAAACCTTCTCTAAATAATAATGCTCTATTTAACCCCAATTGATGGTTAGCAAATATGTGAGCTGAAATCATAAAAAGTACTTTATTTGTAAAGTGATTCATATATATGTACACATATATAAGCTAAATAAATACAAGCAAAAAAGTAAACGGTTAGAAAATGTGTGAAATGATAAGCGGTACTACTCTATAGTTAAAGTTTCGGTAACAATAGAAGGGGATAAAGCGAATTCTGCGCAGTTTCGTTCCCTATAATGCGATACTGATGCATTAGAATAGCATGATTGAGCTTGTACTTCTCTTATTGTGAAATTTAATCAGGGCTTGGAGTCTCTTTTACTGTTTATTTTAACGTGCGGAACGCTTGCCAACTATTCTCGTCTGCGATATTATGTTTACTTCGCTCAACGTGCCATGAAAGCCTAAACACTTTGATATCGCATCGAGAGCCACGGAGCAAACATTGCCTTCAGTTCTGGTTCAGTGAAACTGTAAACGAGTGAGGTCTTTTGATGAGGAGAATGAGCCCTTTGGCCTTAGCCTCCAGGTGCACCTACTTTCTGTTAATTCACTGCTGTGTAAAGAGAATTAGAAACTGGCTAAGCTCATAGACCAGTTCGCAAATGAAACGGCGTGAGAAAACATCTTGTTCTGAGGTAACTTTACAAGTGTGCCTATTGCAGTGACAAACCCTAATTAAATACCAAAAGGGAATGAATAAACTTCATAATTGTCTCCAGTTTCATATTTTTACATTATTCATACCTCTTAAGTGACATGGCGTAGATAAAAAATGTTATACAACTTTCAAAGTTTTCTTTGCACTTGTGTTGCAGAATTTATTTAAATGAAAATGGTGACATAAAAGAACGGCTAATTTGTGCCTTGGACTACTATTTCAAGTAAAATTATCTCGAGCAGTAAGGCCCCATTCACAAGAAAATTCAACGTTACTTAATTTGAACGTAAAAAATTAGATGCTATGTACTGTAATGGAATCTATCACAATCAATCACGTAAATATAAAAATAAACGTTAATTTAAAAGCTTGCAAGGTCCAAGGTTTTACGTCTACGTCTAATTTAAACTTAAGAAATCAGCCAATCAGAACACATCTGCTCTGTTTCTAGAACTCTGTGGTAGAATTTATCCTTACACGGAGTACGGAAATCAAATGCAATTCTTGCTGCTTGCTGCTGCAAGTTCCAAGCGACGGCGGATAGAGCCGATGGTAAGTAACCTACAGATATATCCAGATAAGGATTTCAAGCGAATAGTACCACTTATAGAATGCGTTATAAATTGATGTTTTTACATTTCATTACAATTTACAATACAATCCAAGAATGACTTCTTATAAGGAAATGCACAATAATTGCAATTAAAGCTAATAGCTAAGATGCTAATATAATAGTTAAATTATTGGTTAGTTGATTATATATCTTTAGTAAAGATCTATTTTTATTAAAGTTTATGTATGAGGGGATTCTGATAGTTTCTGTAAGATGCTTTTTTGGTTTTAAATATATATTAATAAGGTTAATGCTGTTAAGATGATAATAAATAGTATTATTTTATTAGAATATAAGAATATTTCATTTTGTGACGTATATAAATAATACTAATATTCCACCTAGGAAGATGAGAATTAAAATGTATGAGAATCAAAATCTTGTTCATAAAGATCCTGTAATAAAACAAATTAAAATTGTCTGTAAAAAAAGAACTAACCCTATAGCTAAAGGGTGGTTGGCTGTTAAAAAAATTATCCCTAGGGCTATTCTTATTTTTATTATAATTGTGATATCAAAGGGTAGTTTAAATAAAATATTAGTTTTGGAGATTAAAGATAAAATTTTTGTATTTCCTTTGAAGTTTTAAAACTTTGTTCTTTTTGGTATACAAAACCAATGTTTTCTTTAAACTATTAAAACTTATGTTAATATATTTTTGTGTTTTATTTATTTGTGGTTTTTGAGTATTTATTTTTAGAAGTAAACATTTATTGGTTATGTTATTGAATTTAGAATTTATTGTGTTAGTGTTGTTTATTAGTTTATATTATTACGTGATTATAATAAGAGGTGAATTGTTTTTAACAATATTTTTATAACTTTTTCTGTTTTCTGTTTCTAATGCACATTACAAACCTGTTAAGTTTTTCGATGTGTGTTTATTATGTTAGAATCCAGTCCTTTTAATTTTTTTTAACTATTTTCTTCAAATAATGGTTTAAGATTCAAGTATGAATTTCCTGGAGGTTCTAGAGCAGTTTGGGCGTATTTTATTCAACAATTTTCCTGAGGTGAGCACCGTTAATTTTATTCAAACCTTTCTCAGCTTCAAAGGCTGAAAGGTGCATTTCGAAACCATTGCTGAACGTAACTGCTTACCCCACAGTTCTAGCGCTTTGTTTAAGTTGAAGTTCAGGTTTAAACCTGTGCAAGAATGCAGTCAATGAGAAATATTCCTAAGACTTTTTTTTCAAACTAGGGTGAATTTAGGTTGGACTATCACATCTGTAACACTTTGGAAAGGTAATATTGTCAGCGTACGTCAACCATTTTCTATCGAAGAAAAGGCAAGTTTAAATACGGTCAATAAGGCAGATGATATTTAGAGTCTGAGTTAGACAGCAGTGATAGATTGACAAGGACGCAACCATGTTCTGCGAGGTGAGGAACTTTGGTCTTTGGTGCTGGAAACATCTCCAAAAATAAGGGCAACCACCATCCTACAATATAGTAACCTAAAGGGCATAACTTATACCTTGCAATCCTTAGAGCTAATAAACCTGAGTACGCTCCCAAATATTCATTCTAACAAACATTATAATAAAGACAATTATCTTGGAATCTGTGGTGCAACAAGTGAAATAAGGCAGTTGTGTTGTATGATGATAAACGATTTTAATCATATGCTGATAAGTTAGTGTTAAAACGAAATGAGGTAAATGCCTTAGAATTTCTTCACCAGCTAATAATCTGTTTTCAAGACTAAATGCTACAAAAACTCTTAAATTTCAGACTAATCATTTGACAATACAGAACAAGGTCAACTGATTTATGGTAGGTAAGTCTAGAGGGAATTATCTGTCTGACTGTGCGGCTTATCGGAGGAGACAACAGACTATGTTTTTGGGAATATTTTAGATTCTTTCCTTTTATCATTATGTTTATACTAAATACAAAAGAATAAAAAAAAAAAAGAATCAGGCACGACCTCAATTCACTTTTACATGACGCCAGCATTATGCTACTATGCAAAATAGGAACGTTCCACAGCTTCTCCGTTATTGCACGAAATTTAGTGGGTGCCGCCGTACTGATCTTTAGAAACTTAACGCCATAATTTTGAAATTTGAATAGGCAAATGGGCCAGATAATTCTATGGTAATAAATAGAATAAACTTTCCTAATAGCATTTTGGCCATTGATATAGTGTTTGGCGGAAAACATTATTTCGCCGTTATCTTTCACGCGTCGTAATATATTATAGGGTGGTAATGCATGTATTCTGATTCTAATAAAGCATAAAAACAGAAAAACAGAATAGAACAAATAAAGATTTCTTTGTTTCATATGTCGAAGCGCTTTGATAAAATTTCATCTGAAAGTTATATGCATAAATCATTTGGACTGTCAAAATTATATTACGCATCACTGAGCTTAATACTGTTATAACTTTAAATACATTTAAAAACCAAGCAATGCTAGTTGTGCACTTGTTTTCTCAATAAGGTTATGTTAAGAAATGCATACTGTATATCTACAGTAGTTCATTCTAAATACATATGTTAAACATATAAAACATTGATTGGCGTTGACAGATGTTTCCAAATAAATTATTTATTTGCTCTAAAATAAAATATATAAAAAGTTTTATTGCCCTTATTAATATATATATATAAGGTGAATTTCAAAACACCGTTCATAGAGATTTAATATTATCATAAGAAACATGTGTATAAAAATTTGAAACCAGTTAGTCTTGCCTTATAAATGCATTATATACCAGATAAGTGCACAAATTTCCGGCTTCGCCGATAACGGTTATCGCCTTTATGAAACCCTTATCTGGTGTCATACCTTATCTATTAAGTAAATAATTGCAGCTATAACTTCCGCTCATCTGTGTTCAATTGTTCAGATATAGTTGCATAAATAATAATTAGAAGATTGTGACATGCTCAAAATAGAGTATCCAGCTGTTATTAAGCTATTCGCAAAAGAAGGACTTACTCCAAATGAAATTAAACAGCGATTGGACGGCGTATATGAAGAAGTACCCCCCCCCCTCAGATTCTACAGTAAAAGAATGGGCCAAATTTTTCGAATGGGTCGAGAAAGCATTGAAGACGAAGAGCATGCAGGTCGGCCCTTGGATGTGCTCACTCCTGAAAACATCGATCGCTCTTGTGGAAGAAGAAATTATGGAAGACGGCTTAAAGTTAAAGAAATAGAACCAAGGTTGGGCCTTTCTAAAACAATATTCCTTCGAATTATTCATGAACATTCAAATATAAATAAGATTAGTGCAAGATGGGTGCCTTGACGTCTTTCCTCAGTCCAAAAGCAGCAACGGGTCATCTGTTGTCAGGCATTTTTTGAGTTCTGCCTTGGAAACGAGAGAGAATATCTGCAAATCATTGTTACAGGAGATGAAACTGTAGTCCTCTACTATGATCCATTGTCTAAAAGAGAACAAATGGAGTGGCATAAACCTGGCGAAGCCCCGCCTCTAAGGGCCATGGTCACCAAGTCAACCAAGAAGGTCATGGCCATAATCTTTTGGGACTGTGAAGAAATACTCTTCATTGACTTCAGGGAGAGGAACACCACAGTCAATGGGGAGCGCTGTGCTGACCTACTGCACAGACTACGTGCTTCCACCAAAGAGAAAAGACGAGGAAGGCTGAGTGGTGGTGTGCGCCTTCTTCACGACAGCGCGCCTGTGCACACATCTCTTGTTGCAAAGGAATCTGTGAAGAAATGTGTCTTCAAGGAGATTGATCATCCACCCTACAGCCCAGATCTACCCCCTAGTGACTATTACCTCTTCTCAAAACTCATGAAGGATCTTCTAGGAAGGAAATTTAAGTGTGGCCTATTTTGCAGACGACACTTCTGACAATTTTGGAGGGATAGGGAGGTTTGAAATGTTAATTCAAAGATATGGGAAGTGTATTGCAATAAAGGATAACTATATTGAACGGTGAAAAATAGTTTATTGTCTTTGTCATACCTAGAAAGTGGTTAGATCGGAAAGTTATGGTCTTGCCCTGATATATAGTGTATACACTTCTTGTAAATGAGCAAACCAAAAAGCATTTCTCATATTTATTTCTCTCGTTTTATTTATTTAGCTATTTATATCTGTTAAAAATGAACTGAAGAGCTTACATAGCAATAGAATACACCAAAGTACATAAAGCTAGTGCCCTTTATGAAGTTCAAAAACATGCTACGCGGGACTTGGGTGACAGCGTGGTATCGCCAAATGTTCGGACTTGCAAACAAGAGGGTCCTCTAAAACCGCCCATAAGCCGTCCTGGCTCTAGCACACTCGTGAAATTACCCCGGTTGCCGGTAGTGGAGTAACAAGCTAGTTTAACAAAGACTCTCTTCATTATCCGACCACTCGTGTGCAGCGCGATTATTTGGCAGCTGCTGAGGAGATTGGAACGAGATAGAACAAGGTTTTCTGAATAGGCACCACTTGGCGGATAGCTCGAGAGTCACAGAGAGTAGACTTCGCTATTTTAGTATGAACATACGCCGCAGCCATTGGAAACAAAAGTTCATTGTTTATGATTAAAGAAGCGCGAATGTTATCCATTGTGCGTTTCTTGCACAAAGCAAGTGAAATGAAGTGTTAAAGACAACTTACTTTATTCTGTCAACTCAGCTCTCCTTCTGGCGTCACGAACGTTACTAACGTTTGTGTAGTAGAACAACTTGGCTCGTGATGAGGTTTATTTTAATGCAGCATAATAAATCAGCCTCTTCACATGTCCTCAATGGTAATGTAGTTAAGAAAATAAATACGCACTTGGCCTTTCAAGAAGATGCGCTTTATAGAAGTATATATAGTTTGTGAACGTAATGCAAATATAGGACTAAAACCCACATTACAACTTTTCCTTAAAGTATCTAATTTCACGATGCATCTCTGATGTAATTTCGTACTAGGTATAAAAAAACAGGAAACAATTGTCCTTGCAACAGCAATTGTTTAATGTTCTTAAAACTCATAAATTATAGAATGAGACAGATCTGCCGCCCCCTACCCCACATGGAAACACGTTTGCATATAAATGAGAAAAGTATAGCTAAGTTATATTGCTTAATGTCTTGTGTGTTGTAAATAGCATGAAACATACTCTAGTATTAATATTTAGCAGAATATGGTATATAAACTCAGAAGGTGGAGTAGGCGAATAGAATCTGATATTAATTGTATAATTATTTTCTATATGTTAAGTCATGGTTGTAGAAAATTCCTTGTAAAGAGCAAGTGTTTGCAGAATATTATGTAGCTTAGTGCGGTTGTCTTTTGTGCCTCCTGCGAGAGCCTGGAAATAATACACTAGAATGTGCACCTGGCTAGGACAGGCTATAACAATAATCCTTTTGTGTTTTAGAGAAGCCGGTTGAACATGCCTAAGGAGATAGTAACGCAGGTGAAAAGATCTATCATATTGTGGACACGTTTTTGAACGTTCACCTATGAAAAGCCAGGATTTTAAAGTAGTAAGTTTTTAGCGCCTTAGTATGAGCTTTCACTCACCAATCAGAGCCTTAGATTTTAAACAATGGTAGTCCATGAGATCTGTCATGTAACCCCACCGACCACGTGGAGACATTTTGAAATTAGCATAAAAGGGGAAACTTCTTTGCAAAGGCGCTTTTGATAGAATGCAAGTTAGCGGTGCAGGTGAGCCCGTATAGGCGTGTGGAATGCCAGACGAGATACACGCTATTGCAGATTTCAAGTGGGTCAGGCGAGTTCAGTGGTAGATTGCAATGAATTTCTATATTCAGTTCGGACAGTGCAAGTATTTGCAGATTTCAGTTCACAATTGAGACACTCGCGTAGTTCACTTAGATGCAGTTCGCGTGGTATCAAGCAGTCTTTGTAAGCAAGCAATAAATAATACATAGAGAATCGTTTGATACTAATTTATTTACGTTAGGTGCACATCAACGTAATGTCCATACATTCTCGAACTTTAAGAATCTCACGTGAGTTGCCGCACACTTCGCATACCCATTTAACGTCGGCGGCCCAGAGGAACGCACCAAAAGCCATCCAGATAACCATGGTGAAAATAAATTCGACGGTCAATCCAGTCAGCAAATAGTTGTGATTATAACAATACCTGTTCTTTTCCCTGATCCTGCGACTCCATGAGCGCGAAACAGCAAAATCGGAACTTTCATAGGCCATCTTCATCAGCGACGTTTGAGCGCTTGTGACCGACGGGGAGAACTGCATCGGGCGATAAGTCATCTTCACGGCCAGCAGAGCTACAGTAGAGTAAGAGTGACAATAGAGTCTGGTAGAAACACCAGAGTGGGGTCTGATAAATTCTTCTTCACTTAAAAAATTATGTACTCACCCATGTCACGAAAGAAAATGTTGCAATCGTCTGCTTTCATTAACCACATATTTCGTTATCTGTTCTTCTTATCCCTCCTAATTCTCTTTGAGAAATTTAATTTATACCGAAGGTGCCAAAAAATGTATACACACTTTCACAGTAGATATCTATTTAATATATTTCAAAATTGGATCTAAAAATAACAGTAATGTGTAGTATGATGTTCTGTAAACAGTTGTGACTCACATACATTATGATAGTGTTACTATGTGACAGGTAAATCAACAATGAACAAATGAAGTCAAGATTATCGTATGATGTTCTGTAAACAGGTATGTTTACAGAACATATTACGTTACGTTATATATTACGTTACGTCGCTACAAAAAATGGAACCAAGATTATCATTTGAACGGCAGAAAGCAATTTTGAAGTGGTATTGGAAAACCGAGAATGTTGTTGAAGTTCAAAGGCAATGGAGACGTGTGTACTGAACAGAACCGCCAACGCGAGTAACAATTGCACACATTCGAGACAAATTTGAGACTCATGGTACCGTATGGGATGTTCACAAGGGCTGAATCTGGGAGACCTTGCACAGTAACAAGCCCCGCGTATGGGATCCAAGGCACTGGATAGGACGAAGAGGTCCGATTCAGTATACACCGCGTTCACCGGGACAACTCTGTTGGATTTCTGCCTATGGGGAACTCTTAAGGATGTTGTATACAGTAGAAAACCAGCTACACTGGCAGCACTTCGGGAAGAAATTGAAACGGCATGTGCTGCAATCGCTGAGGACACATATCAACGACTATGTGGTTAAAACAGCTAAGAGGAAGAAAATATCAATGAATGCACGAGTTAGAAGCATAAAAAATAAATGCATTGACAGAAAAGAAATTTAAGTATAGGGGATACAAAAGTTCTGGGTTGAAGTAAAAGCATAGGTTAAGTTCGATTATGATAGTGACAAATAGAAAACATGCATGTATAATAATACAACTAATTAACAAAAACAAAATACTAAAGATTGGAGCATAAAACACACTCATAGCGCAGTTCCACCTTCAATGAACAAAGTGATGGGTAATTAATACATGTCGCGCTAAATGGGACGGGATCAATAGTTTAATTTATTACATGCGTATTAAAATAACCACATGTGTATTTTAATGTAAGAAAATTGTTACCATGACCCCATCTCTATATCTTTTCTGGAATTTAGTCGGCAATATCTTAAAATAAATTAAAGATTTCTTTAAGCGTCTTATTTATTTTCAGAACATGTTAAAATTGAATTAAATATTTCATTAAATATATACTAATTAATAATCGTGTTAACTCGTGCTTTTATGTCATATCAGTTTTATATTAAATGTGTTAAGAAATAACTTCTGGTTAAATTGTTTTACTAAGCAGCATTTGTTTTTAATTACCTCTTAAAGGAAGGTTTTACTTAGGGGGGACAAACTCGATATACTAATATTATAGCATCTAATTGTCTCCGTATGCATCAATCATCTTAACGGCTGGGCGCCTGATTACATTATTTACTTTCACTTTAGTTCTGCGTTGTTAATCATTATTTTGTTAGCCTATGAAAAATTTTGCATATTAATCCTAAGTATCGCATGTTTGTGTGCCATCTTTCAGTGAATCTAAGGAATAATATCTTAATACGATTTTCGTGTTTATTTTAGATTACGTACCACAACTCCAGATGTAAAATAACTTTTTTCTAATTCTACTGGAGAACTCTAAACAGAAAAGTAAAATATATAACAACATATTATTGATAACAGATTTCTATAAACTTTATTCAGGCGACTTAAAATTGCATTTGACTAATGAAAACTATAAAAATAAGTTGTAAAACTACCAAGTTTATGATGCTGTAAATGGAAAAACATCTTTAATAGGTAAAAAGCAATGTTTTGGTATTCATTTTAAGTGCTTAAACCAAACAAATGCCCAAGCAGAATTTTTTTTATAAAAAACGTCCTTTATTATTATTTGTTTATTTATTTATTTACTGTACTTTCTTTTGCTATTTCGGAAAGAACTTTCTGATTGGCGAAAAATATGTATCCTTGGCACCTTCTTTTGTCTTTCTCAAGCTTGGGATCGTTGAGCCAAGGAAGATTCTCGACATAGTTTTTACACGAAGACTGTTTACGTATGCGATACTGCAGTGTCGCTAGCTACACTTGTAATGATGACGTCGGTCCTTGAACTGGTCTGTGTTATTGTGCTAGTGACGTCATTTCCACATGACGTATAGCCGTATTATCGTCACGGCCAGGCCGAGTTAGTTGCTCCTTACCCAGGGACGATTTATTGGGTCATCAAGAGGGAAAGGGGTTGTTCTACCCCAAAACATCTCTCTGTCTCTCTCTCTCCTCCCCTCTCTTGCTCTTCCCTTTCTCTCACGGCTAGCAAAATGCTGTTTTCGCAGAGAAGTTTCCTTTTCTTTAGGCGTACAATATACTATTCAAACTTAATCAAGCGTCTGGCAGCATACTTTTTACATTTTTCGTAATTATAGGCGTTTCGGTTTTTGTACACAATTTTAAAAGTCATTACAAAACATTATTGTTTGTAGCACAAATCTCGGCAAGTAACTTTTAATTCGGATAGACATATTGAGCATGTTCAAAGTTCCCTTAATACTAATTTTGTTTCTATTAACTCGGTATCTGTATATTTTCGTATGTGTGCACGTATTGAGATAAAAAGGACAAATTTAAAATTTTAACAAAAAAATAAAAGGAATAAATGTGCCTATAATGAGTTGTAGCGGTAGAAGTTCTGTTTATCACAATACACGCACACTTATATACACATACCGAGCTAAAAGAAACAGGAATAGTAATAAAGATGTCTCATAAACAAGAACGGATACGATAGCTAAGGGTTATGACGGAAAAGAAAAAATAATGTAGGCCTTTAAAGGAGTAAACAATTACTACGTTAAAAATTTAGCCCACAGAGTTCGAGTAGTTGATATTGCAAGCCTTGTGATTTATCGGGGAAAGGCAGCTACCACGCTAAGTCAGCATTGCACATGGCGTGATGCCTTACTCGTCGAACATAACCAAAAAAAAAAAAAAAGGTAGAATGCGGTCGTTTATTAATCCCGATATTGCCATTGCAGTCGATAAGTCAGATGACTATCTTCTGTCGACTTTGAATTGAGCGATTCCTTGAGCAAGGAAAGAAGGGGTTGAAGAAACCGCCTCCGATAAGATTGGGATGCCTTAAAATTGAGGTCTTGATATTTGCGAATCTCTTGTCCTGTCGCTTCCTAAGAAAAAAAAAAAAAAAGAAAAAGAGTGGTGTTTAACGCCCGTTTTTACTACTGTGGCACCACAGGCGGTGAGCACTGGTGATAAATGAAATGAAATCATAAATTGGGAAAGGATTTTTTAAGGAAGGAAACGTTCCAGGGTTAAGTTTTGGGTACCTCCCCGGCATTTGCCAGTCATGAGGACTGAGGAAAACTTGGAATAAACCTTATTCAGGGAGGACGGTCCTGATGGGATTCGAACCCCAGACCTCCTGCTTACAAGTCCGCGCCTTAACGACCTCGGCCACCCGTGGTTGTTCCCAAGAAACCAATGAGGTGGGTAAATGTATTAAAAAGAAGTATTATTTTATGTTAATTCATTTCTTTTAGAAGGAAACGTTTTATTTTTCGTTAAGTTATGTTAATCGTAAATTTTAATGTTCATAGGACACTTTTCTTTTTTTTTTAGGAGCTAGAAGAAACATTTTAATGCCCTGTATCGTTTATTTCAATCCTAGTTTCTCAACAAAGGTAAATTATTTTGTTAAGTGGAAATCTTATTGTATATGGTGGGATTTTAGAGGGAAATGTTTCTTTGTAGTTTACATTCCTCTTTTGTTTCCTCTTTAATGACTCAAGAATATTTATCTGTTATTAATATTTCTAGATTTGCAACAAATTCAATAGTATTAATGTCTCTCATGTATGTGGTATATGTATTGTAGTGTGTTTTTGTGTGTCTTTAGCACTATTGGGGGCAACGCGCATCCCTTAAGTGAAAGCTTCCTTTTCTAGCGTGACACAGAATTTTATGTAACAAAACGATCTTACGCTTTAACCTGATTGGTTGCTTGGAGTTCTCCCACATATGTACAAGTGTGGGTAACGCGTGAGGATAGGACAGTCGAAAACAGGATTTTCAAGCAAATCATATTTATATACCTCTTTTCTCCTGCTCGAAGGAACTAGTTCAATATTTTGTGAAAATTATTTACATCAGGATGTAGTAATTGTAACTTTTTTAAACTTGTGATAATGTAAAATGTTTATAGTTTTATTTGTTGAATTTCACGTGTCTAATTTAACAAATTTCCTTTCTTCTTCCTAGAAATCGAATGTGATATGAAACACATAGCTACTCTTTCAATTAGTCGAATCTTGGTGCCGTAGAACGGAACAGTGTGCGTGCGTGTGCGTGTGCGTGTGCGTGTGCGTGTATTTCGAGAAGAAAGTCGGTCCTGGTGGTGTAGTGGTAACCATACTTGCCTTCTAAATCCAAGATCGCGGGTTCAAACCCGGCCAGAATCGATGGATTTTTTCTGGAATAAAAATCCTTCGGAAGGGAAGTAAAGCCGTGGGTCCCGTGTCGTACATTTACGGCACGAAAAAGAACCTCAAGTCTGAAAGAGAGGCCTCCGAGCAAAATCTGTCGGCCCTTTCACGCCCTGAATTGAATAGGACGCTGATGACCTGAGATGTTAAAGAGCGTCCAAAATAAAACAAATTAAAAAGAAAAAAAAACTTCAATCATTTCTGAGTTTTTTCTGACCGCTATTCCTTTTTCCACCACCACGGGTGGCCGAGGTCATTAATACACGACCTTGCATGAGTAGGAGTTCGGGGTTCGAATCTTACCAGGTCCGCCCTCCCTGACTGAGATTTTTTCCAGGTTTTCCTCAATCCTCATAAATGGCATATGCCGGAGAGGTACCCTAAATTTAGGCCTGGAACGCTTCCTTCCTTTAAGAAAAAAATAATTTCCTAATTTACCATTTCATTTTAATCATCAGGGCTCACCGCCTGTGGTGCCCCAGTATTAAAAATGGGCGTTAACCTACTCAATAATATTCGTTTTTTCGTTACTGCACGAATATATTAAATAAGGAAGAAATAAATATCATATGAGATAGTTGTGGATTTTTTATGAACAACAGAAGAGTAGGATGTTCTAAAAATACGTATTAAGGTACTAGCTAAGAAATGCATGTTATTTACCAACGAAAAAGTAGTTAAATTTAAGACGGTAAAATATTGATTAAAATACTTCCTAATGTTTTCCCTGCAACTCCAAATTCATGTATTTTCAAATTTCGTTTACGTGTAGTTTTTTTTTTTTTTTTTTTTTTTTCGAATGTTATGTTAAAATATTGTGTAAAGTTTCACGCTTTCTGCCTCTATAAAGCTTACAGCAGTAAAGTCTATACGTTTTGTGAAAGGTTCATAAATCCTAAAGAAAACGGATGAAATGATTTAAACATGACACAAAACGACCCGCAATTCTTGGCCGCCTAAGTCTTTTGCTATCTGTCAAGTGAGAAAAAACTCTTGGATAAGAATCATGTACCATGACACTCCGAACTCTAAATTCTAAACCTGCTTAGTGATATTTACTATTTGGACCACAGTGTTTGATCGCAGGTTAACAAACATGAACGATTCAAAATGTAATATGTGTTTAAATGTAACATGTGTTTAAATGTAACATGTGTTTAAATGTAACATGTGTTTAAATGAACATGTGTTTAAATGTAACATGTGTTTAAATGTAACATGTGTTTAAATGAACAGTAATGTGATGGTTTCGTACATTCTCCTAAATGACAGAAGCATGCAAATAAGTTTTAGAGAACTATCACATGCACTATTGCGAGATTATATGTCAGGCGAAAACATAAGCTACAGTTTATTAGGCAATAAGCTTAAATGACCGCATTTTATAAATAAAACGTTGGATCAAGGTTTCCCAAATAGTAACATCCTTCCTTTTCTACCAAATAAATAAAATTGGTAGCGTTGGGTCCTTTTTTTAGAATTCTTCATCTGTCCAATTAGTGACAAGGGAGAGCTCGGAAATATTACAAACTGTACGTGTTACGATCAAATAAATCAATCAGTTAATCTTTATCGCACCTTGCAAAAACCCAGACATATGCAGAACGTATACATACATATTTCAGTTTCATAGAGTTATGCCAAAGAAGAAGGTAAACTTTGAATTGTTCATATTTCGTACGTTCAATATTCAAGCCGCTGATGAACTGGAGACTGATGCAATCAAAGTGGAAATATTGCATTTGTTGAATTATATTAGAGCTTTGATAAAGGTGGTAAATAAAATCAATTATTATATTTATATTTTTATTGTGTTGGGCCATACATAAAATGACCTGGACTAGATTGGTGAAGACCTCCTGGTAGTTTGTATTTATGTTTTTTGTATTTATTCTTAGCATATCAATAAATTTCGATTTCAATAATGAGAGCTTTAATCATCTCGACTAAAGTGGTTAGAACTAAACATTGAAATTTATCACCATGTTAAGTTTAATCATATTTAAAAGAATTGCTTTTTGAGTGTTGTTGATTTGTTTTATTTTTGGACTCTTGTTAATATTTCTGGTCATCAGCGTCCCATTCAATTCAGGAGTGAAACGGCCGGTAAATTTTGCTCACAGGCCTCTTCTATCAGACTTGAGGTTCTTTTATGTGCCCTAAATCTACGACATGGAACCTATGGCTTTAATTCCCTTCCAAAGGGAGTCATATTTTGAACTTGCGATCTTGGTTCTAGGAGGCAAGCATGTAACCAATACACCACCAGGACTGACTTTGAGTGGTTTCTACTAAAAGAGCAATTGAAGACACTCTTCACAAAATAGGGCTATAAAGAAAGTGGCGTTGTAAAATGAGTCAGTGAAACTTCAGAATGTACTTGAAAGGATGACGATGGTAACAACATTCTGATAGAATTTGTGAATAAAATGGACTTAAAAAACCTTGAGCAATAGTCCTCTTGGAGGAACTTAAAGCCGTGAGTCCTATGTCATAGATTTACGGCACGTTAAAGTACTCCATACCTGGAAAAAAAATCTTGGATAAAATTACCGGCAATTTCACCTTAACCTCACATTAGATGACACTTGAAGCAATGGGCTCATATTCCGAGATCTGTACGCACTAGGTGTATATAAATAAATTCAAAGAGTTCATAAACATAAGCCTAGTGAGTAAATGGACGTAATGTATAGGTTCTCATTCCACTATGCTATCGAAAATTGATTTTGGCCACGAGAAATTACTGTGTAACGGTCTCGCGACCTGTCCAGCGAAATCAGAAATCAAGTTGCTCTGTCAGAATTCAAAAACCGTTTTTTGTTGTTTCTTTCGTTATTTACCAAGTAAATAGTAATTACTTTTGCTGCGCCACTATATTAGATGATTTAAGCTTTTGCTCTGAGCTATCAGTCATATTCTTTTGAAAAGATTTTTTTCAGAGCAATTCTCCTCCTCATTATTATAAACTTATTTCCGGATATTTTGTTTCAACTCTATTGGGGTTTTACTTAAAATTTATAGAATTTTTTATGAATGAAGATGCAGCAAATGAATGCTTTTGTAGAACATAGACAACATAGTCAATAACTTTCTGAGTTAATTGTTATAAATACTCGAGGAGAAGTTCCTAATCCATAACACATTTGAACAAGCCCCTCCTCTGTTAAAACACATTTTATCATTCCTGCTTCTTGTCAATGAAAACGCTTTGGCTTCGAAATGAATTCACGAATATGGAAACTGACCTTTCCGAAGGAGATGCTATTTCTATAAATTTAGCATAAAATCTCAACTTCTATGACTGCTTTCCACATAAAGATAATAAATAAATAAATAAATAAATACTTCAAGGAGGGGATCATCACCATAAATGAGTACTCACACTATACCAAAGTACGAGGTAAATCCATAAGTTTCCGGCCTCGCCGATAAGAATTATCGCCTTCACAAAACCCTTATCTGTTGAGTAAATAATTGCAGCTGTAACTTCCGCTCCGCTGTGTTCACTTGTTCAGATATAGTTGCATAAAGAAGGCTAAGTATGGAAATTGTGACATATTCAGATTGGAGTTTCCAGCTGTTTTAAGTTCTTCATAAAACAATAACGTACTCCAAATTAAATTAAACAGCGATTGGACGGTATATATGGGGAAGCATCCTCCTCATATTCTATTGTAAAAGAATGGGCCAAACTTTCGAATAGTTCGAGAAAGCATTGAAGACGAAGAGCATTAGGTTGGCCCTCCTAAAAACATTGCGCTTGTGGAAGGAGAAATTGTGGAAGATCGACGGCTCAAAGTTACAGAAATAGCAGCTAGGTTGGGCCTTTCTAAAACACAGTCCATGGGTTTATCCATGAACATTTAAACATGAATAAGTTTAGTGCAAGAAAGGCGCCCAGACGTCTTTTCTCACTCCAAAAGCAGCAACGAGTCATCTGTTGTCAGGCATTTTCGGAGCTCTGCCGTGGCAACGAGAGAGAATTTCTGCAAACCATTGTTACAGTAGATGAAACTATGGTCCTCTACTATGGTCCTTTGCCCAAAATAGAATCAATGGAGTGGCGTAAATCTGGCGAAGCAACGCCTCTAAATACCAAGGTCACTCAGTCAACCAAGAATATCATGGTCACAATCTTTTGGGACTGCGAAGGAATACTCTTCATTGACTTGAAGTAACGCCACATTATAAATGGAGAGTAACTATGCTGGCCTACTGCACAGACTACGTGTTGCTTCCATCAAAGAAAAGAGGCGAGGAAAGCTGGTGGTATGCGCCTTCTTCACGACAACGAGCCTTTTCACACCGTTCTTGTTGCAAAGGAAACTGTGAAGAAATGTTACTTTAATGAGATCGACCATCCACCCTACAGCCCAGATCTAGCTCCCAGTAACTGTTTCCTGTTTTCAAAACTCAAGAAGGTCCTTCTAGGAAGTAAATATAAGTGTGACGAAGAAGTGATGGATGTTGTTTATGTCCGTTTTGCAGACAAGACTTCTGACTATTTTGAGGGGGGGGGATTTAAATGTTAATTCAAAGAAGTGAGAAGTGTATTGCAATAAAGGGTAACTATATTGAAGAGTGAAATATAGTTTTTGCCCAATAAATGGCTAGGCCGGAAACTTATGGACCTGCCATCTTATTATTAAGGTAATGGTATACAATAGAAAGTTTTTAGAAGCTATAGTATAGAAGAATGAATGAAATAATGAACTTAATTCCTTTAATAAAGTTTATTTTTTGCGGTATATTGCTTTTCTTTATATATACATGTGTGTTCCAGGTATAGTCTCTCATTTCACGGCATTTTAGGGTCGGAGTAAAAGTGGTAACTTCCGCGCGAAGCGAACGTAATATCCGAGCCCCTGTTTTTATTATTGCAATTACAATTACAATGAAAATAGCAAATACCTTATGACAATGAAGGTTGGAAAGGTTGTCCTGTTTTAATTTTGTTTAAATTCCGTTGATTTTTTTAGCATTTTCCTTAGACTGAAAAGCCACTCTATGGAAGTTAGGTACACACAGTGTACAAATATAGTTAGTTTAAAATAAAGTTTGCAATGCGGTAACTTACTCTGGCACCATTTACAAAATGGGCAAGTGGACATCAAATTGTTCAAAGTTGACAATTTTAAACGGTATTTCTTTGTTTCGTAGAGTGCATGGATAAATCTTACCATAATTCATCTTTGTTCTCTAATATAGCATTCGGCTTTAGAAAGACATTTACCCATGAAGCTGTTTTAGTTTAACGTTGAGCGGTCGAGCGCGGATTGGAGTTTTACCTTACTATCAAACTTAGGAAATGGAGTTTCCCTGAAGGGCAGAAAAGAGAATCGAAAAACGATCTCAGGGGCTGAAAATGGGTGGAAAGGGTCCAATATTTGGGATGGTCAGCTATCATAGGGTGAACTAGATGGCGGAAGTTTTCGGTTACCGTTGTTCACAACTTTGCTGAAACGAACCATTTCTATCTTAACGCTGTAAAACTCTCTTTGGCAGATAAAAATCTCTTGCTTTCTTGAAATGTTACTAAAAATAACCAACTCTACATAGGATAGGACATAAATTTTAAACAGGTGCCACTGTGTGTCAAATACCTGCGTTTCATCGGTTGGAATAATCCCGCACAGTTTGCTTATAGAAGATCTCATTTCATGGGGTTTGCAAACGTGTTATTTGAACTCGGTAAAGTGGAATTGTAAACATTCAAGTTTTATTTAAATGTTTACAATGAAATGACACTAAAATGAATCTTTACCGAAGCTCAGCAAGAATATCTATAATGAATACAGTTTACAGCTTTATCTCTAGAAAATGTTATGTGTTAGCGATTTTCCGAGGTTTCCCAAGTCCTTTAAAGAAAAAGGTTATACTCTTTAAGCTACTACTGATTACAAATCCATAGGAGCTAGCATTAATAAATAATAACAAATCATTACATTTATATATTCTTGAAGAATAAAGAAACCCAGCATGGGGCGTAAAACGATTACAAATTGTATAGTAACTCAATGGGTAGAAGAAAACCCATTGTATGTATTAACACAGATTATAGATCACATAATTGCGAATAAATTTGTATTATAAAATGAGTCCCTTAACAGCAATACATTGTCGGCATCTGCATAGGAAAGTTCTGTAGTTCATTTAAATTTTATTCCGTAAGAAAACAGCGAAATAATACGCAGATTATTGCTCATTTTTATTAGTTTTAGAGGAGGTATCATTTTATGCCTTTATTAAATATATAAATACTAAAATAAAAAAGAACTAAATTTACGTGCGGCGACTCTGTCTCCCTTTTTCCGGCTGTTGCGTCTGCACTTCCCCAGTAAGCAGCTGCGCTCAGATGGCTCATAGCTCAAATAACCTTATTGTACATCGGGTTTTCTTGACAATTACCAAAATTTATATGTCCGATAATTCAATGTATTTAAAGTGAGGTCATATTAGATGTTATAAATTGTATTTGGCTTATAAGGAAAAGCTTTTAGTTCTTCAAAGGACTCGCTTGGTTTAGACTGTATTTATTACTAAAGTAATAAACAGAGAGGGTACAAGAATCTACTCTATATGTGCGAGAAAGAATCCTGTCTTACTGCAAGAGGAGGGAAAAATGGAGAAAGAGATGTCTATCAGCCCCGTTTGTTAACGGGGGGAGAGGGCAGTAACAGTGTTGTAAAGGATGAAACACTAAAAAAAGTGATCTCAAGTGTGACGTTTTCTTGGTGTTTTATCCTTTACTACTATTATTATAATTACTGTTAATTTATATATATATATATTCGTTCCCTAGTTCATAATTTTTATCCAAAATATAATATATGCCTTTTTTGTATAGTGTTTACTACTGAGGCACCACAGGCGGTGGACACTGATGATATATGAGATGAAATGATAAATTGGGAACGAATTTGTTTTTAAAGAAACGTTCCAGGCTTAAGTTTAGGATACCTCCACGGCAATTGGTATTTATAAGGAGTAAGGAAAACTGGAAAAAGCCCCAGTCGGGGAGGACGGTCCTGGTGGGATACGAACCCCAGACCTTCTGATCACGATTCCGCGCCTTAACGACTTCGGCCACCCGTGGCAGCAATATATGCCGTTAGATATATAATAATAATAATAATAATAATAATAATAATAATAATAATAATAATAATAATAATAACAATAATTAACAGCAGGTGAAACATCCAGAGAGCAAAATAACTTCCTGAAATCAAAGGAGTTACAAATATTAACGGTGTCACCGCCAGGTTTAAGAGTGTTAGTCAGAAAATAATGCCTCTTATTTATTTTATTTTCTCTCTTTTTAAAAAAGAAAGCAGTTAAATTTACGCAGCATAGAACTACAACTGCTGTAATTAATTTGTAACTTTTAATCATAATCTAAAGTTATTTACACTTTTTAAAAAGGACATGTATTCCCGAGAAGCAGGAGTCCTTGTATTTCAGTTATTGGCACACGAAATTTGTTAAATTTTCCTCACCTTCAAAGCGGCGTCTTCGATGAATTTTCTGGAGACGTTAAATTTGGCAAGACAGACGAGCGTTTTGTTTTTCATCAGCCAATGAGGGTAAAGCGATTAATCAAAGCATCTAACAGCGGTGATATATGATAAACCTTCTCTAGCCTATCATAAATTAAATATGAATTGGGCATTTACCATACATGTGCACATGAATTTTTTAAAATGATGCACTTTCCTCCTGCTGGCTTAAGAAACTTTCATTGTCAAGGATTATAAAGGAAGGTTTCGGGAATTGCACTAAATTGAAACTTCCCATTTTACCAACTTATTTAAAAATAAAAGAAAAAAGGAGACTTTACATTCTGACTGCCCCCTTTATATATAGACATCTTTGAAGTTCTAAGTAACTGCAAAAAGGAGTACTATAAACGATTCATTCGTTTTCAAAAAGCTACATTTTCCAAACTATTAACACGTACAAGTATGATTGAGATATAAAAAAACTGTAAGGGCACCAAGATCACATGTGTGCACAATTGGCAGCACGAGTTTAGTGTCTTCACAAAGTGGCGACGAAGCAAGAAAATAGTTTTTGTGTTTTGGAATATGCAAGGTGTTTCGTCTGTTATAGAAGCATTCACAAGAGAGTGCGGAAAGGAATCGCCATGTAAACAAAGCATTTTGAGGTTGTATCGTATCGGCTATTTAAAGACGCTGGGTATCTTTGTAAATGGAAAAGCATCAGTCGACCAAAGTGTCAGATGAAACAGCGGAGAGAGTGAGGGAACGTTTTGTGCAACGTTCCGAGCAAGGGGCCAATTTGAACACCACAGTAAACAGTATGGAAGATTTTGTGAAGACGGTTACATTTCAAACCGTTTCGTATGCAGCTCCTGCAACAATTAAAGCCGGCGCCTGAAATTTTGCAGGAGGATAAAGATTTCGTCTTAATTTGATGTTCAGCGATGAAGCAACATTCCATTTATCCCAGAAGATAATCGTCACAATGTGAGATTGCGGGACAGTGAAAATCCTCGTACAATTATAGCAATGACTTGAAAGAGATTCACAAAAAGTGAATGTTTTCTGTGCAATGTCACAGACAAAGCTGTATGAACCGTTTTTCTTCTGTGATAAGAATGTGACTAGTTGCAGTTGTGGTTGTTTCCACAACCTGTTGCTGATTACGGAGATTTTGTCTTCCAACAAGATGGGGCATCCCCTCATTGGAACATAAATGTTCGTCACTACCTAAACGATGAACTTGTACATCGATGTTGGTGAGAATGACTAGCTCTGTTCCCTTGGTCCCCCAGATCACCTGATCTAACGCTTTGTAACTTCCTCCTTTGGGGGCACATTAAGGACCTTGTTTACGTACTCCCACTGCCAAGAACACTAGTAGAGCTTTGGGAATGCATCGATACTGCATTGGTGACCATTGACAGGATGATGCTACAAAATGTCTGGAACAAGTCTGGACGTGTGCCATGTAACCTAAGGGGCACACAAAGAACATTTGTAGAGTGTGAAGAAAACTTAATGAGTTTACGATTTTTGTCATATATCAATCATATTTGTATGGAAATTATAGCGTTTTGAAAACAAAAGAACCAGTTACATTTTAGGGTTTACAATAAAACAAGAAAACTTTCGATTCAACTTTATAAACTTCCGTTTTTTTGCTTCCAATGAAATGAACGCCATATTCCATATGTGCATTTAAAGCGACTTTACAAGAAATGAAATGCCTATAGCTGTACAGTTATAGCTAGACTGTTTAGAATGCTGATTTCTTTGGATTCGTTGATACCTTGTGGCAATTGACTATCACTGCAGGAGTGTTCTAAAGAGGAGGATTTCATTCTGAACGCAGAGATCCTGTCGCCTACAGATAATCATTTTCAACTTTCGAAAGTGTAAGGAAATGATGCGATGAGCCGTGCTAATGTGACAAAATGCTACTCATAATATCAAAGAGGCTGAATCACACCGCGACTAGAACTCTTGAATCATTTTCAGTGGAAATTTTAGAGCATCCAACATACAGCTTTCATCTAGAGCCAAGTGATTTTCAGCCTTTTACAGCTCAGAATGGAAATATCGCTGGTAAACTTTTCGGAGTGACCATGCAAACGCGGTGGGATATCGTCTTGTTGGTAAATGACCTTCTGAGTTCGTTCATTCGCGTTCATTAATTAATTTTTTTATCGTGTGTCCTGTGACAGTGTTCATCAGAAGAAAATAGACTGAAAATTTGTCTTGAGGAAACGACACGTTCACTTTGGGGCTGTCACGTCCCATCTCGATGACGAGGTGGGGGTTCTGGGATCCCCATATCTGCACATTATGTTATTGACTTTCCGGATAAATGAAATATCGCTTCAACACAAAAAATATACATTCCGAAAAATACTCACCCATTTTTATCATGACCAGCTTGTTCTTATAAAACGTTCATCGAATACTGTAAAAATTCCTATTTTAAACGCCGGTAATGTAATGCATTGATGTTTAGGAGGGCTAAAAATATCCTGTAATATTGAATAACAAATTTTAACTTTATTATTTTGGCACTTGAATGAAACTTAGCTATTTTATATCATTGCATATCTGAAACCCAAACTTCCCTATTACGTGCTGTTTTGCGGGATATTATATTTTACAGTTCTCATGAAATATTCAATATGTGTACAATTTAAATATCTACCTAACTAATCTATGAAATGAAATTTCACAAAATACATTAATTAATGTAAAATATGTATTAAGAATCCAAAAATAATTGAGTTAAGGATATTTTACTTTTTGATTATCAAGGAAAATATTATTTTTCTTATTTTACTTAAAATGTCAAAGTTTTTTCTGACAGAACTGCGTTTAAAATCATTGAAAACGTGTTTGATTAGTTACCATTTTATTATGTATCTGTTTTCCTTGAGATAGTATCCTTCCGAAGACGTTCTCCGTACCCCTTTGGAATAAAAGACGTAGTTTATA
This sequence comes from Metallyticus violacea, assembly GCA_030762175.1. Classification (NCBI taxonomy): domain Eukaryota; kingdom Metazoa; phylum Arthropoda; class Insecta; order Mantodea; family Metallyticidae; genus Metallyticus; species Metallyticus violacea. The sequence continues at coordinate 152,940,154 of CM060833.1, forward strand.
TTTCAAATTATACCTCAAAACAATAATGCCATTGATATATCTCTAATTATCCCTTTGTGATTTTCAACGGTTAAATTTCTCAGAAAATTACTGTCATACTCTTAAGCTTTACTTACTTTTGTTTCTCACTGTCCATTAACAGACCTTAAGAAACATTCTTTTGTGTTAGTTCATTAATTTACGAGATTATAAAAATATCGTCTTCCTGTTTCCCATCAATTAATCTCAGGAATTTTCTTTGATATGCTGGAAACCTCAGCCTTTCTGTTCAAGGCCTTCATAAACTTTTAATTAATTCTATTTTTATGTGAAGCGGTGGCAGAAAAGGTTATCTTTTGGGACTGTATGGGGGAGGACGATACGCGTAAATGTCGTTGCTTACAATGACCCCAAGTTGGGAGCCAAAATTTGGACTGTTGCCGCGGGTGAGTGATTAGTGTTGATGTCACGCTTTGGTGACAAAGTTTAAGACTGTATGGGGGCAGTGACGGTGTTGTAGTGGGTGTCTGGACACTGCGTCTGTCCCAAGGATTATATCCTCAGGCTGTTCCTGGGAATCAACTGGGCTTAGGAAGTATGTCGGGCGTGGCAAATGCAGAAGTGTTTCGATATTGTTTTTGTTTTCAAGATAATTTATTCTACATATTTCTTGTTGAACTAAAGTGCTTTGCCTTATATAGGGGTCGACGCACGGAGTAAAATATTTGAGACTCAGATAAAACTGATATTAACATTGAGTGGAGCTTGGCAAGAGTTAAAACTAAGACTTGAATAGCAGCATAACTGAGATTCGTGTATTAATAAAGATCTGAACTTATGCGAATAGATGACGAATTCTGAAACTACCCCACTACCCCACAAAATAACTAAGACTGCCATGTCTCGTTGCCCCTAACTTGCCTTTTAATACTACATTCAAACTATGAACGTTGGCGCATCGAATCCTAACTTTAGATTGGCTATTTGCAATTTGACGGTCTTTCTCTGATTTCTAAGCTTGGATGAACTTTTTCTATTCGACGCTTTAAAGTTTTAACCGTACTCCAACTGTAAAGGTAATTTGCCTTTTCTCGGGTATTCAGCTCGTGTTTACGTCAGATTGAGCGCATATACACTTTCTATTTCTTCAAACCCCCCCCCCCCCCCAGTACAAAAGAATTGCCTTGATCGGTTACTCTGAACTCTTAATAAAAGCGCTCCCCCTATAAAGGACTGACCAAGGGGGTATATATATACATATATATAATACTATTAATAGAGTAATCAAAACTTCTAAAAAGCATAAAAACTCTTAAAAAACACTCAGAGTGCAATATAAAAAGGTTCACATAAAATTTCACACTAAAAATCGTAAAATTGAACACTAAAATCACACTATATTTCGAGCTTGGCTCTTGGTCACGTGATGAAAATGAACGTGAATTCATTTTCATCACGTGACCAAGAGCCAAGCTCGAAATATAGTGTGATTTTAGTGTTCAATTTTACGATTTTTAGTGTGAAATTTTATGTGAACCTTTTTATATTGCACTCTGAGTGTTTTTAAGAGTTTATATATATATATATATATATATATATATATAATGGTGTTTAACGCCCGTTTTTACTGCTGGGACACCACATTGATACATGAAATGAAATAATATATTGGGAAAGGATTATTTTTAAGGAAGGAATCGTTCCAGGCTTAAGTTTAGGGTACCTCCCCAGCATTTGCCATTTATGAGGACTGAGGAAAACCTGGAAAAAACTCTGTCAGGTAGAACGGTCCTGGCGAGATTGGAACCCCAGACCTCCCTCTCACGAGTCCGCGTCTTAACGACCTCGGCCACCCGTGTCAGTGAGTCCTATTGTGAAATCTATTCTCAACGATAAAATGAACAAAAGACTATTCCCTGTATATTACAGAGAGTATATCTTTATGACAAAATGCAAAAGTAGAAAATATACACAATATTGGGTATAATTAAATATTACGATAATTAAGGGAAAGGGAAATACAATAATTTACATTAAGATGGGGGAGGGGGTGAAAACGCAGGAACAGATGGTTTATTTTTAACATTCATTTGACCCTGAACCCAATTCCTCTTACTGCCTAATCTTTAACTTTTATGTTTCTCCTTAGTTGACTTCGTCGGTCCTTGTGGTGTAGTGGTAACCATGCTTGCCTCTTAAACCCAAGATCGCTGGTTCAAACCCGGTCAGGATCGATGGCTTTTTTCGGGGGTAAAAACCCGAAGTATGGCTTCCTTCGGAAAGGAACATTTACGGCACAATAAAGAACCTCAAGCCTGAAAGAAGAGGTCTCTGAGCAAAATTTGTCGGCCGTTAAACCAAATAAAAATATATCGTTTGTCTTCTTGTCTGTCCTACTCGCAAAGAAAACAACAAAATTTCTTGAACTCACTCACTTGGATTATATATAAAATCCAAAATTAGTTTCAAAGAAAACTATGTAAGTAAATATATTAACATATTATAAAATGGTAATCCAAACTCTCTGTAAGTTTATTTAAAATTAATTTTACTAATTTAAAATATTCAAAACATTTAAATTTACTTCAAGGAAATTCCATACGGAATACTCATAGCTGTCAATGTGTGAAATATAGATTAGGATTTATTTTCTTTCAGCTGTCGATTTAACTATTTTTTCTCTCCATCTTGCCGGAGTATCTAGGAAAATAGGATTGAGCGACTTGTAACTATTCTTTCTCATATAATGTAAACAAATATAATTACAGCTAAGAGAGAAATTAATTTACAACATATTCATAGAAAACAGCTCATATGAAACCTATACAAAGTTATAGATTTTTCAATAAAAATGCCATACTAATTGAAAAATAAGAAATCCTAATTCTGTTTGTAGGACTAAAACCAAGTGCTCTCATTTTAATGAGTTGAGGACAGTGCTCAACACCTAAAGTTCCTTTGAGTGTCAGTTAAATAATATTTAAAAGAGGAATGGATTTATATGTTGATATGCCAAAGAACGATTTGTGGAGCTATTCTACTTTTTGAATAGAATATTTGCGAACCTTATATTGTTTGTCGGAGAACGGAGTCATAACAAAAACACACAATGTCGGTCAATGATAACAGATGGAAGAGTGGTCCTTCAGTATACACAAACAAAAGCTGGGAGGAGAAAGCACCCACCATCAAAGTAGTAAAGTGGTTTTGAATTGTTTGAGGATCAGGGTTTGTCGAGGGTAGTGCAGAGGATATTTCAGTGATTTTTTTTAAAAAATATTAAGTGTTCAAGGGTACAGAAGTATTGTTTACCTTCTGTGAGAATATTTTCATTCGCTAACACAGCTGACAAATGTTTAACAAAATCATATCCATTCGAAATACTATGTAGTAGGGGCATATGTGGGATAAATTCTAGAATAAAAATCTAAGCCTCTTTCAATTTGTTTTACTGTTAATAGGCGAAACATACAATTTATTACAATGGGTATTTCCTAACAATTGTACTATTAAATGCAATTCATCTGTTTTTAAAATTGGATAAACAGCTGTTCTGAGGCTTACAGTCAAAAATAAAGTTCCAGCTTTTAAAGCCTTCCTTGCACTCAACAAAATTTCAGAGTTAAATAGCGATGGATATAATGGAAATACCACCACGGGTGGCCGAGGTCGTTAAGGCAAGCGAGAGGTCTGGGGTTCAATTCTCACCAGGACCGTCCTCCCTGACTGAGGGTTTTTCCAGGTTTTCCTCAGTTCCCATAAATGGCAAATCCAGGACTCTACCATAAACTTAGGCCTGAAACGTTCATCTCATGTATTAGCAGTGCTCACCTGCTGTGGTACCTCAGTAGTTAAAGCGGACGTTAAACACTATTATAAAAATTGGCAGTTTTAGCTTATTATTTATTTGTTTCATTTTTATAAATTTTAAATCCAGTTGTTAATACAGTTACGTCACAGTAAGCGGACAATGATGATATATGAAGTGAAATTATAAATAATTGGGAAAGGAAGGATTAAGTATAGGGTATCTCCCCGGCATTTGCCATTGATGAGGACTGTTATAAACTGGAAAAAATCTCGATTCAAGATTCAAAACTTCCGTTCACGACTAGGTACGTTAGTAATTTAGGCCATCTGTGTCTGTTGTTTTCCTCAGAAAATATTTTACCTATATATATATAAAAGAAAAATTAAAATAAATTAACGCTGTTAACAATGTAACAAATTAACAGTTCACCTCGTGTTGCAGCAGTGACACTGTTTAGACTTTTGACCGGACCTGACTGTCTTGTATCGTTTTAACCCAGCTACTTCGCTTGTTTGCGTTTTGTGTACCTCTGGACAAACCCATGACTGCTGCTCATCTGGACGAGTGTTCTGCACTCAATTTGAACTGTACTGTTGAAAAATGTTTGACAGCTCGCAGCCTAATGACCTAATGGTCAATGGCTTGCAATAACATACATTTTGTCCAGTATTGGTGAAATTATAGTCTTAAAAATCCTTTAGTAATTTATGCAGATGATCTATATAGCATAAAATGAAATGTTAGCATTTTATACTTCCCCATTTACCAAATGTTTCAAATTTTTCTGAAATCCCGATAAAATAGATAGAACAGTCCTCATAATGTGAGCGAATAATACATACCCAGGACAACAGATTTCCTTCCATGATAAAATGGAAAAAAAAAAAAAAATACAAAGAAGGGTCTCATTAACCTGGAGAGCATTTTGCGCCCTTAAGTTTATATTGTTAGACCAAACATTACCTAAGAAAATTAAATTTCAGACGCTCGAAACCTGTATATACCCTGTATTACTATATGGATGCCAGACATGGTCAGTAACAGAAAAACAAAAGAACAAATTTCAAACATACTAAAGAAAAACGCAACGCAAGATCCTGGGAATAACTTTGACGGACAAAATACCTATAGTATTAATAAATCAGTTATCTCAGACAACAGACATCGCACAAATAGCTACCAGAAGCAAATGGCAACGGGGCGATCACGTCGCAAGAATGCAGGACAATAGATGGATGTACAAGATCTCCATGTGGAGCCCCCAAATAGGAAAAAGGACACAAGGCAGACCCAGAAAAAGATGGACAGATCTCTTCAAGGAACATGCAGGTCAAGAGTAGCAAGAGGAAGAGACAAATGGAAATCTCTCGAGAAGCAACTGTTGCAGTGGGAAATGGAGTAACCAAAGAACAAATCAGTCAGAGTGTCTTAAACAGCATACGAACAATAGCGCTGAATAGCTCACCACGTCAGGAGAAAGCGAGCTTTCCCTACTTGTTAAGAGGCCTTTGCCCTTATGGGATACAATAGGTTATCTTTATCTGTATCATTTACCATATTCGTTATTATATTTTTAATTCTTTATAAAGTTCGTGCTTAAACATAGATTAAGTATTTTAGAAAGAAAAAAAAAAAGCAATATTACACAAAAGCTGGGAGTTTTTCTAACGATCAGAAGCGCTTATACCAGCATAAGACGGTAGTAAGGATTTAGAAGCCCATAAAGCTATACCTTTTCTTACTTCAGTAACATTTGCCAACAGGATCTTGTGACAGATTTAAATTTCTTTTTTAGTGTTTTCATATATATAACTGCTACAACGCTGGAAATAGTGACATATTTAGTGTACAGTTTTATTGCTGGACTGTAGTAGAATTAGACGCCACATTTTTATGTCGTCTTTTTGTGGAAAAGAGAAAGAGCAGACTAACATTTAGGACAAAACTTTGTGCGGCAAGGCAGCGAGAGTTAAATAGGAATAGCTGTAAGAGGCTTACTTCGTGGTGAACCATAAAGTCTACAATAAACTATGTTTGGGCTGCATCATTTTCTATTTTTATTAAGATACTTTGAGAAGACTTTTCTTGGCCTATGGAAGTTAAGCTCCCCTGGCTTGCCGTTATTGTTCTTCAGTCCCCGGAACGTTATTATATCGTGTCTTTTTATTTATTTATTTTTCCTCCTACATAGCCGGCACATGAGGTTCTTTAGGTTTTGTGGAATCCTTTTGGCTTGCTAATGCGGTAGATACGTTTCTAACCAAAGTTATTGAAAAGTATATACACTGAGCTCTTTTAATTCAATAGGAGCAAACGAGAACATTATTTCCTCATCGTTTTTCACGCCAATGTATATTTCTTAAGCCTCCATTTAAAAACTTAAAAAGACCAAGTGGAGATTTCATTATCCCTTAAAGCCGCAAGCTTATCTACTGAACTTCGAATAATGTAAACGGCAAATGAATCTAAACTGAGTATTTTAAGATGGGGAATAGGTCGGAAATATGAGTAACGCATTTGAAGAACAGTTTTATAACCTGCTTTGGTTTCGCATACCCTTAAAGAACTGAATATGCGAAGTGGTGATCAGTGATCTCAATACATGTAGGACTAAGGCCCAAAAGTCCTACAGCACTGTCTCAAATATCCCCTGGTGTCTGCAGCACATTGTGGCAGGCAGCTACTACATTACAATACAGTTCCTCTCAGTTTATCCAGACGTTTCATACCCCATAGACTTGATGTGTTCTCATAGAAAAAAGTAGAGGTGTGATCGTGGGACAGGACCTCGATTTTCCAATTCATCGATTACGGAATCTGTTGACCAGATGCTCAGAGACTTGACCATTAAAATGGGCAGGTACTTCGTTATGTTGTAGCCTCTGGCACTGATATCAGGAGGTATGATGTCCAAATTCTGACAAAGTATCTCCGTTAACGCAAGCAACATGGTCTACCTGAAGAAGCCGGTAGGTGATAACGTTCTATTAAGTGATCATGACCAGCTCATAAGTTGACACAGAATGGTTGTTGGTGTCCAGACAAAGTGTTGGCATGAGAATTGTTGTCACTATGAAGGCATGGTTACTGCAGCAGTTGAAAATACAACCAGGAGTAGAACAGACCTCATCCTTGAATGGTGCAAACTGTGGGAAATATGCTAATGTGGCTCAGCGCTGTATTAGACATCGATAGAACTGAATTGTGGGTGCTAAGTCACTCAGTCTCATTTCTTGCACCCAAATTCGGTAATAATACTCGCCACACAAGCACGCTCAAGTTTTCTAGTTGTCGGTTGTTGACGGTACTTCTGCCAATGCAATGTCCTTAATCTCTGGTATACGACGAGTTCTTTGTGTTGCATCCTGGCCAACAACTCTCTGTCGTTTGAACGACCTGTCCTCTCTAATTTCCGATCTAAAGCAATAAATGCCTCTCAATTTGGATTACACCATTTCGGAAAACATTTCTCTGAATATCCTTTTGATTCTCTGCACCCTCTTGCACCGTACATTAAACGCTTGTCTGCCAGTTTTCGCGTCATGTAATGGTCCATCTCCAACAACCAGTTACAACCAATAAACTTACACAATGGTCGTGGAACGTAATAGGTGATTGTTTATTGGTTTCTAAACTAGTGCCTCCAAACATCGAGGCAGGCAGTTGGATGTTATGGAAACGAATGTAGTTCACATAAACAATTCTAAAAAGTATTATTTGTTAAACAAAGAGCACGTAATGCGTAATATAGGTCATATCAACCAATGACTCCTTTTCTCAAAATACTCATTTTTAACGTCATCTACCCCAATATTATTTTGACACAAGAGATTTAGTTAAACTCTATACAGCCACATTTTAAAGTTTCTCTTTCTCTTTTTTATTTTATATTTTTCATTTTTTTTGTTCCATTTTATTGTGACTTCTACTTATAAACTTATAAGTTTATAAATAATTATAAATATTCTTTCATACTTTTATTATTAGAAATTAATAACATATTATAGGATAAAGTTTTTTAAGTGTTCTCGCTTTTAAAATATGAGATTTCAACCGATTGGATTTCATTACATTTTCTTTATTTCTCTTTCCTTCCTTTTTCCATCATTTCTTCCTTCCTTTCCCTGTTCCCTTTTTCCCCCGATTTTTTTTCTTTCCCAGCACCGTAATTCTGCAATGACTTACACGTATTGCCTTTATCGATATTTGTAAGTGCAACTCTACGTACACAACGAATAAAAATAATTAATGAAAGGAATAACGAGCGAGAATAAACTTGACTGTAAAACCATATATGAAACCATATAGGATTTTCAGTATGAAGAGAACTTAGTTAAACCCTAACCGAAGCAGTTTATCTGAACAAGAACTCAAGTTAGGCAAGCCCGATGTGTGAAAGGCAAATATGCTTCATTTTATTTCAAGCAGTGCTACAACAGCGTTCTGAGGTTTTGAAATGGTACAAATGTTGATATAACGAATTGTAGGTACAAAACTCCATAATTTTCTAATAGAGTTCTAGACCTACCAGTTCAAGACCTACCTCGATTCCCCCCCTCGTCTACTGACTAGCGTTGTTGATTATGGGTTGGAAAACTCCGGGATCGATTCCTGCACCTACTCGGAACACCTGAGTACATGAGGTGAAATGTTAAACTGGGAAAGGATTTTTTTTTAAAGGAAGGAAGTTTTCCGGTCCTAAGTTTAGGGCACCTCCCCAGCATTTGCCATTTATGAGGAATAAGGAAAACATGGGGGAAAAAATCAGGGAGGACGGTACGTTGGGAATCGAACCTCAGAACTCCCTCTCACGAGTCCGCGCCTTAACGACCTGGGCCACTCATGCGGTAACACCCTGAGATCCGTTAAGGAGTCCATCCAACCCCGTAAGGGTATTTGGAGTGCTGGCTGAAAGAGGCGGCGTCGTTTTGATCTTTAAAGCAGCTTGAAAGCGGCCAGTAATGTTGTGTGTAACGGGGATAGAGGGCGTAGCGGCTGGCCGCAGCTCTTTGGTGCTATTACGCCGGAAGAAAGAATTTGAGCATTTACAAAATTGTTTGGCTCTTGCGAATATTTTACACACCAGAAAACATTTTTCGAAGAAAATAATCTTTTCCCAGTAGGTATGACCTTTTCTAATGAATAATGAGATTCAGTAACAAACGCGATAATAACATATATCGGTAAAATTAAAACAAAAGCAATGGTAAAATGCCCAGTACATTGTTTAGTTTATGAAATTTTTTCCTTAAGAGAGTTGAATTGAGGACAGTTCTTCTGTATAAACGTAAACTAAATTTTGTAGCATTATGAAATAAATATATGAATGACAACTTTTGCAAATATTACCTGTATTATTATTATTATTATTATTATTATTATTATTATTATTATTATTATTATTTACAATTAACACTCAACCCTTCTCCGAATTTTCACGCATTAAAGCCCCTCAGAGTCATCAAATGTGCAACGATCATTGTCATTGCATATCTATTTACAGTAATATACATCCTCAACTCAACTGCAAAGTGAAATGGGCTTTCCATTGGAAACACCATGCTTCACATTTATTTTTGATATCGAAATAAGGTATTTGGGTTCTCTCTTTACCATTTTTTGCAATGGTAAATAACAATAAGTGCGCAAAAACACCATCTGTAAGTACAAAATATTAGGATATCACCGTGCGAAGTTCACCGATGCAGTGCAGTTTCAGGCGAAAGCTGAAAGTTTTTCAATTACAATTTCCGTAGTTTTTAGTGATGTCTGAGAAACAGCGCCCAAGAACAATAATGTGGATTGTTCTGAATTTTGCAGCTAACCTCCTTGCTGTCCATCGCCGATTCACCACCAGAATTCAATGAATCAGATCAGTTTAATGCGCTTCGAGGATAGGAAGATTTGCTTTTGTCGCATCTTCCGCATGAGTCCTCATCGAAAGACTTACATCCAACGGGCCACCGTTCGATGTGGCAAGATTTCACTATCATAGGTTTCTCAAGAATTCTCTTTGCATTCACTCATGTGCCCATTACGTACTATCTCAATTTTTATCCAAGTACACTTGTGATATTTAGAAAACATTGCTTTAGAATGATCCAATTTTACACCATTACTTCACAGTTTTGTTTTGTACGTCGACACTTGTGATGCTGAGCATACTAAACAGCCATGCCTTTCACATGTTTGGATAGCGTGGCGACAGTGTTGGCACTACTTTTTTTCCAATTCTCGTAAATCATAGTTAAAAATTACGGTGGTCAAAACCAATTTAAAATGTTATTATAAATAAACGTTAATGACAAGTGAAGCGAGCGCATGCTTATGATCCTTTCAAAACGTATTTTCTCTCCTGCCATAAGTATTCACCTAAAAGAAATGTTAAGAATATTATTATAATCGGGAAGGTTTTGATATCAGACTATGAATGAAAAATGAACTTGTTTCTATCACGCGCAGAACGCCGTCGTATGATTTTCATCACAGTCTTTAAAATACACCTACCTTAATTTAATTTCTATAGTTAGCTAGTGCAAAACCCTTTCAAATTGCACATCTAAACATACAAAATGTTATTTCAGCACAGGGATACAGTTGTAAATAAAAATGAGAAATTTTTAGTTCAGTTTCAAAGTTATGGTCAGATATATACGGCAGCCTATTGAACATAAAATACTTAATGGTAGCAATGAGGGAGATAATATTACTGCGTTCATTTTTATGGTATCGCCATGTATTTCAAAAGAGTTTCCGCTAAAGAATGACTTTTTATAACATCAATTATGACACGTTACATTTATCTTTTATTTTTCTCCATGGTTCAAGTAAGCAGTGAGTGATGTCTGCTGGTGTATTGGACATTTTATATTACCCTTCTGGTTGCTGGCCACAGTAGTTCTCTAAATTAGTAACATGAATGTTACTAATTCGCTGTTGCAACAAATATTTTCAATCTATATTTTTCTGATTTATTGGGGATATACTAAATAAAGTTACAACGTAAAATCTTCCCCTAAATGGTATGAACAGTTGTTGTTTATTATTATTATTATTATTATTATTATTATTATCATCATCATCATTATCATCATCATTATCATCATCATCATTAGTTCTTCCATAAAACAGTTGTTTTTGTACATTTCCACAAAAAGATCAGTGCAGAATTGCACGTCTAATTGCAGAAAGTTTGTCATTTTTTTTTCTAACTGGTCTCCATAGTTCACGAAAATTTGTAAAATTCTTAGATTCCACCAAATATATCAGTCCTATAAATGTCATTATTTCAGTTTTTTGTCTCTTGCATCTTTTGTTCGGTAAAAGTTTGCTCTAACTTTTGTAATCTCTAAATTTGTACATTCAACAATATTTTCAATGATATCACTAATGATCTTGCATAGCTGCACACTGATGTATTTTTCTGTCCACTAGATGACGCAGTTTCACATGTTAGAACATGTAATTCAAATACAACAATGCCGACTACAGTTTTTTAATATTGTTTAACTTCCTTTTTAACTACGTCGCAGGCGGTTGGCAATGATGATACATGTGATAAAATGATAAACTGTGAAAGGAATTTTTTCTTTAAAGGGAGGAAACGTTCCAGGCCTAAGTTTAGGGTAAAACCCGTTCCCTAACAGCATTTCCACTTGCTCTCAAAGGTGAGCCGCTATTACTTATCTCTCGTTTAAATATACAGATCGCTTTTCTTACTCTGCAGTAGCCAATTACTGGCTGGTTTTAGCTACTGAGAGCTCTCAATCAAGGCACGTGGAGTGTAAAGGAGGAACACGTTGCCAAATGTAACTTTTTTTTCGTACACAGTTGGGTCGCTACTGTTTAGGAATAGGGTTTATCGGGGCAGTGTCTGTTATGTTAAATATGTGGTATCCTTGGTTAAGTGTGCCAGTGAATGATATTAAACTGATTATTACTTCAATTACTGCGGGGTTTGTGTCCGGTCCCATTAGCAAGTCTAAAAACATAGCACCTCTAAACAAGGAGAGTCAGAAAATAGTCTATTGGTTTTGTTTGGGAGAGTAAAGTAAGTAAAGTACCCATAAGCAAGAAGGCCAAAATTTTAGGACTGAGTTACCAACATTCGGAAAAATTGTCAGGGGAGGGCTAGTAACACCCAGACAGACAGAAAAAAAATGAAAACTGTTGAGAAAATCTACAGTTTCTACAGGCAAAGAAAACTTCCAACATTAATAACACCTAACATATAAACAATGCCCATACAAAAGAACGTCTCTATGGCCCCTTGTACAAAAACTTAAATTTCGCTTTCGTGCCGATAATAAACGGCTTTGTAAGTATAAATGCTTAAGAGGATAAATCAATTTCGATCTGCACGGCAGGGCGTCGGGTGGCGTACATATTTATATTTCACAGCAATAAGTACTTGGAGACATAGCTTTATTGAATTTTTATCCAAAATGGAGTCGAGAACCCGATAGCGCTCTTAACTGATATCTTCCTTCAAAGGTTACCAGGTGGAAACGCATTCAGGGAACAAGCTACACAAGTACCTATCCGTGGCGGTTTGGACAATAATAATACTGCCCATGGTCAATCTAGACACTTTGACAATAAGTTAGACGCCACAGGAAACATTTAAGTAAAGAAATAATATATTTTATACACAGCTCATGTACTTAAAGCCCAAATTTGTATATAATAAATTATTAACTTTCTTTTGAGGTTACTGAAAACATTAGGTCGTTTACAGATTGCAACAGTCAAAAATAATAATAAATTTTTCTTCGAAACACTGTCCCGGTATCTAAGTAGTTCCTTCCTTAACTTCAGTAGCAACAGTAGAACATTCTGCAGGTAGTGCTGCTTCTGTACTTAAGGATAACGACTTAATAATGCATTTTTATCTGTAAATTCTTTATATACAAAGAAGACCTTGAAAGGTTCTTAAACATCATTCTATATAGTAAGTCCACCATGTAAATGAAGTTTAAAGGGGTCAAAGATTATCGCTTTTATTTCGCGCGGCCTCCTAGTTGTAAATTTTCTCAAAGTCCCAACTGTGCGGTTTCGACTTGAGATTAATCGCTCCGATAACTTCACGTTCTTATGGAGAGAAGAGAGTTCTTAAGTATTTCTAGTTCGCTTTGGAAACGATTTGGTAGAATTTGAAATAAAATTATGTGGAGAGATAACGCTCCATTGTTCTAAATATTTTAACACTATAAACAGCTGTATAATTAAAGATAGAATAGGCAATTTATGCAAAATGACTGAAGCTGTTTTCAAATTTATTGTAGATATATTATTTCGGGACACATTATCACCAAACTTTATAGGCATGCAAAAAAACTCAAAGGCTTTTGTATATTTTTCAGCCGCGATTCGAATTTCTGCCATAACAGTGCAACGAAACTTCAGAACGAAGTTTAAATAAGATTCGCCAACACCAATCGGCGCTAGTATGTGTGGTTTACAACTTCTGGATGCATCTGTAAGGGGAAGTCAGTGGATCGACCTACAGTGACAGAAGAAACAGTTGAGCGTGTGCGGGCGAGTTTTACACTAGCCCACGGAAGTCGAACAGAGCAAGCAGAGATGAGTATTCTGCACGGTTGCAACAATTTATGGAAGAGGGTCGGTTTTGGGGAGAAATTTTTTTGAATGGCAAAGTGAACAGACACAATGGTTGAATCTGGTCCACAGAAAATACCCGCCCTATCATGCAGCACGTTCCCCAAAGGTAAATATGTTTTTTATAGTCTCACTGTTTAAAGTTAATTGTTCCTATTTCTTCTGTGTAGAGGCCATTTACAGAACATGTGTATCTGAATATGCAGGAAAATTGGCTCCTGCCGCTGCTGGAGACTGACAGTGTAGATTTTCTTTAACAACAGGATTGTGCCACACCCCACTTCCATCACAATGTTCACGAATTTTTAACAGAATATTCAGAAACCGATGGATCGCCCTTGATGGGGATCATGATCGGCAATTTCTATAATGGTCTCCACGCTCCCCCGACCCCATGCGATTTTTTGTGTGGGGCAACGTCAAGGATTCAGCGCTAACTGCGGGTTTGTTTTAACAATGCCTTTGAACAAATTGATAGAAACTTTTGCGTCAAATGGTAAGAACTTGTTTGTAGGCTTGATATCTTCAGAATCAATAGAGGAGTACACATGAAGCCCTTGTAACATGTCAAAAACTTTTTGACTTTTTTATATGCCTGTAAAGTTTTGTGATAAATGAGAAATAATATAGCTACAGTAAAAATCTGAAACAACTTTAATCATTTACAATAACCAGCAACAATTATTGGTTTCAGAATTTGACCATTAACAATGCAATGGGAAGACTTTCATGCTCTCCTTTTCGTTGGCACACGTTGCAAATAAAATTTGGAATTCATTCATTTAGTAAGATCAAGGTGTGCAATCTTTTTTTCCCTTGATTAATTAATATCGTGCTCTTTAGATTCTTGACAATACAAAGGTCTATTTTAACGCCCTCTGTTTTGAAGCAGGTGTAGAACTTAAGAGTGAAAATTATTTAAAGCACATACGATGTAACTAGTAAGGGACTGGATGGGAAAGTTGGTTGTTTTGTTGGATTTATTTGGAGGAACAGGTTCTCCATACTTTATCCTTGCTCAAGGACTGACCGTTTGAGGGAAACGCCGGGAGCCAGAATCTACGGGCATGTAAGAGGAAGACGGTCTCGCTCTCCAAGGAGTTCCGTCCCTCAAATTGGCCGCTTTCATACCAGACGCTGGGGAGAAGAGGAGCTCCTTCAAAAGCAAAGGAACCGTACACCTTGCTCCAGGAACTTTCAGCTCTGTACCGAACCAACGGAGAAAAATCCATCCCAAAATTAATATAACAAAGAAAAACCACGAATAAATCCAAGGACATGATGGGCGGTTCCAAGGGATTTGAGCTCGGGACTACCAGAATATGAATCTCAAGAATGACTGCCTAAGCCACCTAGCTCGGTTTGACTGTAGTAGTTATGTTTTTTGTAGTAACTCTTCATTTCCATAATTCAAAATTATTTTAACCATCTTTGTGCCACGCGGTAGCCAGACCTTGCCAGAGCCGATTTGGTCGGCTTCTTTAATCTAATCCAATATTGCCAGCGCCGATCTCGTCGGTCGGCTTAAAATTCTGTGATATAATTATTATTGCGACAGCCTATGGTGAGGAAATGCAAGCCTTTGAAAAGTAATGACTCTGACGTTCATTTAATATTGCAATGAAGGATTTCCGACTTTCACAAGGTTGGTATTTTGTGTGAAAGTAACACCACAGTTCGTGTCTCATAATGGTGTTCTGAGGGTTGAAAGTGGCAAGTTGTTCTCGTGATGTTTAGAAGGGAGATTATGAACAGGCGTTTGTTTGGCAACTTTCTCAACACTAACACTGTTTCCCAAGTGATGATGACAACCTTGACTCCCAAAAACATTTCACATTCCTGTTTATGAGGACATTCCTGTGTTCGGTGTGAAAATTCTGCCAAGAAAAAGTATTTTTAAAAAAAATTGCAAATTTGTCACTCCGCACAACAAAGAAAGAGGTCACGTACAGTTTGCGTGCGATGTAATCAAGAATTTCATGATAAATTGTAGCACAACCCAAGTGCCGAAAAAAAATTATATGAATTTTAAGGCAAATATAAATAACATGTGGAGTGTACAGTTAGCAGAAAGGTTTTCTTTGTTTTGTGTTAGGCCTTGATGTTATTTCAGTTCTGTGTGTTTTTATTATTTGTATTACATTATCAGTACTAGACAAAGTATTAATGTTAATGTCGGACGTTAATGTACATATATTTATAGATCCGAGTGTATTAAAAGTGTTTTGAGATATCACGCATTTATCAAATACATTTTATCTGATGATAAGTTTTCACTACTGCTTGTGTCGGTAAATAAATTTAACTTGTTCACTTTCTTTCTCTACTTATACATTTTTAATGTTTTAAAATTTATAGTCCTAACAGGCCAGTTGGCATAACTTGTTTATGCGATTTTACTCCTAAACACTATATCACTAAAATATTTAAATTTATTGCATATCTTAATTTTAAGTTGATAATTAAACTCAAGACACGAAAACCATATTTATTTTTTGAAAAGATTTAATATCGGTTGAAACAATGAGGTTATTTTAAAGTTATTATATTTTTGTTTTACTATTAATAAATTTTGTACTCCTTAAATGGAAATAATTGTGAAGCTATTTGCTCTTCTTGAATTTATAGAAGCAAATTTTCAAAGTGGTGCGTTTTCCCTTTAAAAGGCGCGGCGTTTTATGGCGTACAAGTGAGGCACTATCAACTGTCGCAAGAAGCCGACCAGATCGGCGCGCGGCAGTTAACGGGTTAAGGCGAGGGAGAAAAACTATAAAATATACTACAGATGTATTAATGTGGATAGATTTAAAAATTAACGCGTCTTTTTCTTTCAATAGTATATGGTTACTTTCTTTTTCTTATTAATCCAAGGAAAATACTCGTTTAGCTGCAATTTCTGCTGTAACAAATTCTATGAGTTAAGTAATAATAAAATTCAACCTACTCGTATATATTCTTTCTCAGAGATCTCATTAGTTCATTACTTAAGAGCAGAAAGAAATGAGCAAATATACATAAGAACGGAAGGAGGAAGTTAATTAAGGAACTAATTAAAGATGAAGCTAGAAAGGGGAAGGAAAACAAATTATTCGATCATCTAGAAATATTATATTAAGTAGATGGTTTTCATGAAATTTTATTTTCAATTCACTTATTATTAATCTTGCAAATAAAGTTGCATTAATTTAAAAAACAGATCTATTAACATCAGTTCCATTGCATATTAACAATATAAATAATAAAAAATAAGAGAGAATGGAAGGGGGTAGGGTTAACAGACTAAGAAATACTCAACTTAAATAATAATTTATATAAATAAATTTAATTATGTATTGAGATAAGAAACTTGCTAGAAAAATCCTACATTTTAATTTAATAGAAAACATAAATAATACTTAGAACTGCTTTATTATTTTAAAATATTCAAAAAGTTTGTAAACTCAAACAGTAATTTTAAAGATCACGAAGCACTAAACATCTAAAAGACTGAGGTTTATAAATCTTGAACATTTGTCGTTTATATTAGGAGTTCAACGATTAATGAATTGGGTAATTAGCTATGATTTCGGGAAGCAAAAACGATTAAATTCCCGGAATTTGTTTCTCTCTATTTAGAAAATGTGTATGAGATGGGGGCGGGGCGGCTTCAGTGGGGATATTTTATCTCCTCAGAATTTAAAACTATGCTCTCAGTATTTTTGGATGGTACAGATAGAACAGCTCCTATCTGGCTCGTGTAGATATGCTGGTCTTATACATTGTAATGATTTCATAGGAAGAGATATTTTCCATTTGGTAAAACGGTAAATATAGATTAATTAACACTGTTTCAAACGTAATATTTAAATGCATTTCATGGTTTTCTGAACAAAGGTCGTTTGAACATACAAGGCTTGAGGTTTTACTTAATACATTCAACAGGAATGGTTTCAAATAAAAAATATTATATTTTTACATGATACGAGAAAATGTGTAGTATATGCAATACTTTGTCATACCTTAAGAATGAAAATTGCAGTAGGAAATGCACAGTCGTAGACAAAAGCAAATGATATCAATTATTAAATCAGATTTGTATATTATATTAAACATGTTATATAATAAATACTTGCAGATTTGTATATATGTTATCCATAAGATGGTGACAATTTAAAATAATTCAGAAGAGTATTAAATATTCTTACACATTTATAATAGACTCTTTTTTGATAGCAGCATACATAAGTAATACTTTGTATTTTTACTAGTGTATATGTGTAAAGGCATATTATTGATAAAATAATTTTGGATTTTATATAAAAACTCATCATGGAAACATATTCACATGTTGGCAATAAGATACCCGTTTTATTAATAAAGCCTTACACGGAACTCCGTTACTAGCAGTGCCAAAGCTACTTGGAGGCAACCGTCAATGCTTACGCATTTCTTATCAAAATGCTCCAGATAAAAATTTAAAGGCTCATTCGTTTTGCCCTTCTTTACTAGGGTAGGTGCCTAAGTTTTCGGCCTAACCATTTTCTAGGTATAATAAAGACAGAAACTATACTTCACTTTTCAATGCAGTTACCCTTTATTGCAATACACTTCTCACATGTTTGAATTAACTTTTCAATCCCCCCCCCCCAAAAATAGTTAAAAGTCTTGTCTGCAAAATGGGCATAAACAGCATCCATCACTTCCTCTTCACACTTAAATTTCCTTCCTCGAAGGCCCTTCTTAAGTTTTGAGAAGAGAAAATAGCAACTGAAACTAGATCTAGGCTGTAGGGTGGATGGTCGATCTCCTTGAAGTCACATTTCTTCACAGCTTCCTTTGCTACAAGAGCTGTGTGCACAGACGCGTTGTTGTGAAGAAGGCGTACACCACCACTCAGCCTTCCTCGCCTGTTCTCTTTGATGGAAGCACGTAGTCTGTGCAGTTGGCCAGCACAGTACTCCCCATTTACTGTGGTGTTCCTCTCCTTGAAGTCAATGAAGAGTATCCCTTCACAGTTTCAAAAGATTGTGGCCATTATCTTCTCGGTTTACTGAGTGACCTTGGCCTTTAGGGGCGGTGCTTCGCCAGGTATACGCCACCCCATTGATTATTTTTTTGGACAAGGGATGGGTCATAGTAAAGGATTATAATTTCATCTCCTGCAACAATGGTTTGCATTAATTCTCTCTCGTTGCCACGGCAGAGTTCCAAAGATACCTGATAACAGATGACTCGTTGCTGCTTTTGGACTGAGAAAAGAAATCTAGGCACCCATCTTGCACTAACCTTATTCATGTTTAAATTGTTCCTGAATAATTCAAATGACTGTTGTTTTAGAAAGGCCGAACCTTGCTGCTATTTCTGTAACTTTGAGCTGCCGGTCTTCCACAAGAGCAATGATTTCAGGAGTGAGCCCCACCAAGGGCTGACCAGCATGCTCTTCGTCTTCAATGCTTTCTCGATCCATTCGAAAAAGTATGGCCCATTCTTTTACGGTAAAATATGAGGGGGATGCATCCTACAATCGCTGTTTAATTTCATTTGGAATAAGTCCTTCTTTTGTGAAGAACTTAATAACAGCTCGAAACTCCATTTTGAATATGTCACAATCTTCTACACATGCAACTATATCTGAACTGAACACAGCAGAGCGGAAGTTACAGCTGCAATTATTTACTTAACAGATAAGGAATGACACCAAAAAGAGTTCTGTGGAGGCGCTAATCCTTATCGGTGAGCCCGGAAACAAATGGACCTATTCTTGAATATAGACGTTTCAGCACAGCGCTCTACATCTTAACCAGCTTAAAAATGTGACTTCAGGGTAGTAATAACTGGCGCTAGTGTTTACTGCAAAGTTCGTACCGAGAAGTCAAAAAAATTGGTCTCATAGATATGCAGAGGACAACTGCCGGCAGTGTCTTGTATGCTTAGCTTAGTTATGTTGGTGAATGGTACTTGCTATGGGGTGGGAGAAGGTTTAGTAGTTTGTAAACCGTGGATAGTGACTCTTGCACCTTTATCTCGTCAACAATTTAATTGCAAGTAAATAACTGTAGAGAGTTATTTTGCTGATCGTGGACTTTTGGACATTATGTTATTTACTATTCCGTTACTGTTAAGTGTAGGTCCAAACACGTGAACCTGATGTGAAATTGGTATTTTAAAGTTAAAATAAAAAGTATAGCGGTCTGTATCATGAATCCAGCCAGCTCTTTTGATGTTTTCAACAGATTAAAAATAAGCATCTCTCTTCGTGGACTTAAAAAGAAAAATGTAGCGTTAAAGGCGAAAGGTTTACGTTTAACTTAGACATAAAATATATGGACGGTAAAGTATCTGGGAAGTTGCAGTTTTCCTTGTAAACGCGATACTCATCGTTGACAGACTGTTCCAAAATCAACTAACTTTTCTGTAATGCAAGTGTTTTTATTTAGTAATCAAAAAGATTGAGAATTGCATGCAATAACGATTTCAATAAACTGTCTAATAATTGCGGAAATGTCTTCATTTAAACAAACAAAAAGAAGAAAGAAGGATTCCGTTTACTGAGATGAGAGAACATGCTCTCTCTGAAGGTGCAAGATAAGCACAATGAAGTTGTAAACCAGACAGACTCGTTGCGGAGAGACTTATTGACGTGTTCTTGTAAAACAGGAAGTAGCATTTAAAGATCATTTTGAAGGCAAAGACACCATCAATAGAGGCATTATATGGAATCGTTAGATCTTCCTTCCAAGCAGGAGCAATACATTCGAGATTATCTTCAGTCCCCGTCAGGTTTCAAGTGTACTTCAAGCAATGTATGGAATGAATTAATTGAATCTGTAAATTCTGTAATTCAAGAAAAGGTTGCTTAGAAATCTTGTGAATATACCAAGGGTGTCAAAAATGTATACACACTTTCACAGTAGATATCTATTTAAGATATTTCAAAGTTGAACCGAAAAACAACAGTAATGTGTAGTATGATGTTCTGTAAACAGATATGACTCGCATATATTATGATAGCGTTGCTACGTGACAGACAATGTGTAGTATGATGTTCTGTAAACAGATATGACTCACATACATTATGATAGTGTTGCTACGTGACAGACAATGTGTAGTATGATATTCTGTAAACAGATATGACTCGCATACATTATGATAGTGTTGCTACGTGACAGATAATGTGTAGTATGATGTTCTGTAAACAGATATGACTCGCATATATTATGATAGTGTTGCTACATGACAGACAATGTGTAGTATGATATTCTGTAAACAGATATGACTCGCATATATTATGATAGTGTTGCTACATGACAGACAATGTGTAGTATGATGTTCTGTAAACAGATATGACTCGCATACATTATGATAGTGTTGCTACGTGACAGACAATGTGTAGTATGATATTCTGTAAACAGATATGACTCGCATATATTATGATAGTGTTGCTACATGACAGACAATGTGTAGTATGATGTTCTGTAAACAGATATGACTCACATACATTATGATAGTGTTGCTACGTGACAGACAATGTGTAGTATGATGTTCTGTAAACAGATATGACTCACATACATTATGATAGTGTTGCTACGTGACAGATAATGTATAGTATGATATTCTGTAAACAGATATGACTCGCATACATTATGATAGTGTTGCTACGTGACAGATAATGTGTAGTATGATGTTCTGTAAATAGGTGTAACTCAAAATACGTTATGCTAGCGTTGCTACAACAAAATGGAAAGCTGAAAGCAATTTTGAGTGGCATAGGAAAACCAAGAATGTTGTTGAAGTTCAAAGGCAATGGAGACGTGTGCACAGAACAGAATCCCCAAGGAAAGTAACAATGTTGTAGAAAACCAGCTACACTGGCAGCAATTCATGAAACGACATGTGCTGCAATCGCTGAGTACACTTTCGCAAACGTTACTCAATCAGTAGTTCAAGGTACTCAGAGGTGTATCGATGCCGACGATGGGCATGTTGAACATCTGTTGTAACTGTACAAGTCTAAGATGATTAGTTCTCATCATTTTCTGTTTGTGTGAATTCACTTTTGTTATGTTAACACAGTTTTTTCTTTGCTTGAAGTGTATATACATTTTTGGTACCCTCTGTATATCTGGATTAGGGCAGATGAAACTTCAGATTTTTCCAGCATAATTTTTAGATTCTGTTAAATGTTATATTAAGATGATAAGAGGCACCAGATATAAAAAATTATCGTTCATGTTTTGAAAAATTGGAAAGAAATCTTATGCCCACTTGTTCTACAAAGTAATGAGACTAGTTAGGCTGTTTATACATAATTTGACAGCATTTCATTCATTTTCTTAGAAGATCCCCAAGAACAATTCAGTTATTGACTTCTAATGGAATCAGACTCTCGTAGGTGTGAATTTTCATTCTAAAGCAGTTCGTACGGTTTTTTCAATGATGCTCTAAGACAGATTTTCCAGGATATTGCGGAGAGGATAATAATTCTTATAATTCTGCTATTGAGCTGCTCATCATATTAAAACATACCAATTTCATGCTTTTCTTTGCTTGTATAGGGAAATATTTATTCATAGCCATCTCTTTGCTCTACTGCAATACATAGCAGCTTCTGTTATAATTATGTGCAACAATGAAACTAAGAATCTAATTGATATTTTGAAAACTGTGTGATCTAATAATACTGGTTCTATTTGCATTGAAAAATGCTACCAAATATACGTGTCAAGAGTTCCCAAAAGTCTGAAAATGTTTACTTTTGAAACCCATGACATTTTGATTATGTAGACAGAAGTGTGTTTCGGTGATTTCGAAAGTATCCAGTTTTTTGACCAAATTAGTTTCTTGCTTATAAATAGAGTTTCACTTCCAATAAATTTATCACACTACTATATAAAGATCGCTTTATTAATAAAAGAGACTAGAAAATGAGCTGACAAATGTTTATTCTTGTATAGATAAGCACTAATGGCCTTTTAGAGTACATAGTCCTTAATTGTTGTTGTTGCTTTGGTTTATTTACGGACGGCTTTAACATGTCAGGTCATCAACGTCCCATTCAAATCAGGGCGTGAAACGGTCGACAAATTTTTCTCACACGTCTCTCCTTTCAGGCTTGAAGTTCTTTTACGTGCCGTAAATGTACGACACGGGACTCACGGCTTTACTTCCCTTCCGAAAGAAGCCATTATTAGGATTTTTACGACCGAAGCAATCCATCGACCCTGGCCGGGATTGAACCTGCGATCTTGGGTCTATGTGGCAAGTAGACCGCCAGGACCAACATATAGCCCTTAATGATCTAGAATCAGAGTATATAGAGGTTAATAAATTAATTCGTTTGGTTTTAACTGTGACCACAGTTTCTTCCGAAAGAATTAAGACAGCTCTGAAAAGGATAAAGGTATACTTTCGCAACACAATGTCCAATGAAAGGCTAAGCTGCTTTAGCACCATTGTTGTTGAGAAGAATATTGTAAAGAAACTCGTGAGTAATCACCTTTTCGATTAATCGACACTTGCACAAATAAAAAAAAACTCGGTCTTTGTAGTTACACTACAAAAAAATTGAGGCAAAAGCTTCTTTTCCACAAATTCATTAGCTAATTGCTCCCCCATTGGTTACTAGTTATTGAAGCTGTCCTCTTTGTTACTAAAAACTGGCTGACTTCCAAGAAATTACCGACAATATTAAACCATATTTCATTATTGAATAGAAATAAGAACAATGAACAATTTTAATGTAGTAATGGAGCTGAAATAATACGGCGGTCTAACCGAATAGAAGTAAATATTAGCTCTGGAATAAAATATCTACTTTTTTTCCAGTTTATCGTTTATAAGCTTGAAAATCTAGAAATTCCATTTATGCAGGCTTTAAAGCAACCATACCTACAGCTGAGGAAATAATTCCGATTTGGTATAAGATGATTAATTATTTTGCTGGAAATATTAAACTGATGTCATCAACATATTTTATTATTTTTTGTGAAAAAACTTTATGTAAATTGATATAAAATATTAAAGAGATAAGGAACATATTGTGGATATATACAGAAGGCCACAAAAATGTATACACACTTTCACAGTAGATATCTATTTAATATATTTCAAAGTTGGACCAAAAAACAACATTAATGTCTAGTATGTTGTTCTGTAAACAGATATGACTCACATTACGTTATGCTAACGTTACTACAACAAAATGGAGCGGAAACAGCGGAAAGCAATTATGAAGTGGTAATGGAAAACCGAGAATGTTGAAGTTCAAAAGCAATAGAGACGCGTGTACAGAACAGAAACACCATTGGACTTCTACCTATGGGAAACTCTTAAGGATGCTGTATACCGTAGAAAACCAGCTACACTGGCAGCACTTCGGGAAGAAATTAAAACGACATGTGCTGCAATTACTGAGGACACTTTCGCAAACGTTGCTCAATCATTAGTTCAACGTACTCGGAAGTGTATCGGCGCCTATGGTGGGCATTTTGAGCAACTGTTGTAACTGTACAAGTCTAAGATGATTAATGCTCATCATTTTCTGTTTGTGTGAATTCAGTTTTGTTATGTTAATACAGTTTTTTTCTTTGCTTGAAGGGTGTATACATTTTTGGCACCCTCTGTATCTCTCACATTGTTGGCAGAAAAAAAAATGAGAAGAAAGGCATTGTCTTCAATTATATTTATTATAATTTTCTTTGCAATACTAGGTCTAGAATGTGGTATTATTTTAACTATCCCCACTAACTAAGCATAGGTTACCTTATAAATTTGGTATATACTTATGAATATTATTATTATCATTATCAATCAATTCAATTTTGTAGTGTCAGGCAAAATTTCAGAACGGTTGATTATTGATAATAAAGAATAAATGAGTTTGTATTATACAAACGTGGGATTTCATATATAAAAGTTACCCGAAATTCGCTCGTTGTGCAGAAAAAAACCGGTTAAAAGCTCTGTCATGGGTTCTAAGGCTTCTATATTGATCTTTACCTGCTGAATTTGTAGTTGTCTTTAGATCATTTGTGCTAGGTGATATGTGCATTTAGTGGTAATAGTGTTGAAGAAAAATCATTTAAAAACATCAGGAATATTCAAGATAACTACATTAACTGATTTTATTTATGTTCTCTGGAAGAACAACAAATGTTGTCCTTACTGGAGAAAATGTTCGAAGGTTACAAGAGAGGAAAAGAGAGAGCGAGAGGGGGTGGCATGAGAAATGGAGAACGTCATTTATTTTGAATGAGGAAGCAGATCCGTGGAATTGGCATCACTCCGTTCGCCAAGATCGTAACGATAAACTGGTGCAAGACTCAGGAGTTAAGATATTCCATTAATGAAAGTGCTTCCATAATTGGACGGAATTCAAGCATTATGAACGTCGCCCAGCTACTTCATATCCAGCCTCTTATTCTTTAATAGGCACTGCCGGAGAACTTTTCTTCTAAGAAATAACCGGAAACAGATTTTCATGTTTGTCAGCTTTGTTCTAATGACTAATGCCAACCGAGGCGAAGGAAAAGTGCTCTTTAATTGTTCCTGAACAGTCGTGTAATAAACCTTAGCCTTTCAGTAAATATTTATAAATGCATGAAAATTAATATTTCATTAAAGTTTGCATTCTATTTAGGAGTAGCTCTGGCGCCGAATTATTATTATTATTTTTTAACGAAACGCCTTTCACCGAAGTGCCTTTTCCACTGACATTTAAACATTCAATAATGCTGTTTCATTACTTTCCATCCCCCGTTCTCAAGTGTAGATAAGTAATACAAAGAGATACGCTGTAAATAATAGACAGCAGAAAAAGAATTACAACATTCTAATAACACCGAGGGAGCTAAAAATGTGTGCACACTTTCACAGTAGATATCTGTTTAATATATTTCAAAGTTAGGCCAAAAAACAACAGTAATGTGTAGTATGATGTTCTGTAAACAAATGTGACTCATATACATTATGATAGCGTTGCTACGTGACAGGTAAATCAACAATGAACAAATGAAGCCAAGATTATCGTTTGAGCAATTTTGAAGTTGTATTGGAAAACTGAGAATGTTGTTGAAGTTCAAAGGCAATGGAGACATGTGTACAAAACAGAACCGCCAACGCGAATAACAACTGCACGCATTCGAGACCAATTTGAGACTCGTGGTACTGTATGCGATGTTCACAAGGGCAGATCTGGGAAACCTCACACAGCAACAAGCCCCCCGGACTGTGTCCAAGGCACTGAATAGAACGAAGAGGTCCGATTGAGTTTCCACCGCGTTCTCTGGATCTAACTCCGTTAGACTTCTACCTATAGGGAACTCTTAAGGATGTTGTATACCGTAGAAAATCAGTTACACTGGCAGCACTTCGGGAAGAAATTGAAACGGCACGTGCTGCAATGCTGAGGACACTTTCGCAAACGTTATTCAATCAGTAGTTCAACGTACTCAGAAGTGTGTCAACGCCGATGTTGGGTATTTTGAGCTACTGTTGTAACTGTAAAAGTACAAGATGATTAGTGTTCATCATTTTGTTTGTGTAATTCAATTTTGTTATGTTAACACAGTTTTTTCTTTGCTTGAAGTATGTATAGGTTTTTTGGCACCCTCTGTGTTTTATTCATAGTGGTATATAATTACTTCAGGGATCAAAAATTCTCTTTACTTGTTTTGATTCCTTTGAATGAAGCGTAGCAATACGAAGGTTATCTTTTAAGTTGTTGCAAACAACCACTAGTTGGCGCCACTGAGATATGGCATTACTATTTTCTAAACAATTGACTTTTGTTATTGGGAAAACAGTTGCAGCTTAAAAATTAGATTGCTGTTTCCAATCAACGTTTAAACAAAGTAATCTTGCCAGAGATAAAAATGGAGATTTCACGATTGGGTGTTAGTTGTATGATTTTTGTTTTGTTTTATTTTTTGTTACGATTTTAGTAAAGGTCTAACTAAACAGCAATACACAGAATCGCTTTGTTCAACTTAGGTAATGAAGCACCATCAGAAAAGATTGTTTACAAATGGATTGCAGAATTTTGTCGTGATCCTGCGTCCGTCAGTGATGAATTTCGTAAAGGTTTTCAAAAATCGATTATCATTCAAAAAAAAAAAAAAACGGTGCTGTGAGCAACATGATTGACAATCGGCTACAATGAGATAGAGGCACCCTTAAGCATATCGAAGACTGCAGTACAGTCGATTATGCATGAACATTTTGCTGTGAAATAGATAATTTGATCGAAGCTTTAAAAAATGCTCGTATTAATTGGTATGAAGTGCTAAAATTCTACTGAGGAACTGCAAAATTCATATACAACATCTAGGATATATTCGTATGAGCCGGAAACTATGCAACAACCCACTGTTTGGGTGTTGCAAAAAAAGATCGTTTGTTTCTTGATTGTGCTAGGCACCCCGCAAACGTTTCTTTAGAGGATCGAAGAACAATTGAGTGCTCTACAACAACTTGTTTGCCGTCATCGATGAATTCAGGAAAAACAACCGAAAACGTCGCATCATTCTTCATCATGACAATGAGAACTGTCACACAGGACGTCAAACAATTGATTATTTGAAGGAGTTAAACATCCACTTATTTTTGTTGCGAATGTCAAACAAAAAATGCATAGGTCTGATTTTCATAATGTTTCATAAAATACCAAATTCAGAATAGAAAAAAATGTTTCGAAAGTTGATTTGAAAGCATGTAAAAGGGTATAATCTTAAAGACGAAAATTTTGAAAAAGCATAAACATTTTTCCTCTTTCCTTGTTTTTATAACAACCCGAAAGATAACCTAATATGAATTCGATAATAAAGTCGATCTTGTCTGTTCGATATTTGACCGTGGCAATGATATCAACTACTGCTCTAAACAGACAGTGACACGATGATGGAAGTAGTTTTTAGCGCAGAAGAACCCGACTTCCTGTGAATTCACTAATGTCCCATAATCAAGAAAAAAATGGAAGGCATTATGAAAGACTGTGGTGCATTTTGGCAGACACTAATTTTCTTGGGTTAAAAGAACGCTTATCTACGTTAAGTTCTCTAGCGCCAAGCTGAGTCTTGTGCCGTTATGGAGGTATGGATTCAACGATCACCGATCAATCAACACGCAAACACTCTGGAGAGCCTGACTTTGCAAGTCGACAATACAAAGCCACATACGAGAAATTTGAAAATGAAATGTTTTCATCCCACTACGGTTAACCCTGGAGTGGTCTTATAGATGACTTATCATCCACACTTACACTTCTGGTTATAATCGTTGTCCATTTTTATCGAAAATGTTGATTTTCGTACTAGCTGACTTTTCTGATTCCATTGTTTGATTCCAATACCCCAAGTTGTACAAGTTATAATTATTGTCATTCACGTGATTAATTGTTTTTGTGGTCAGTTGTTACAGTGGCTGAAAGAAATAGAAGGGGAAGAAGAAAGTTATGAAGAAAGTGAGATTGAAAAAGGCCCTGAAATTTCGAACCAGCTCTTGAGCACAATTTTTAATCAGAACAAGAATATTCTGAAGAAGAGAACATTGAGCGTTATAGTGAAACTGAGAAAAAGGTTCAGTGGAAAACATGGTAATAATATGAGGTCAAATAAGATCAGGAAAACTATGGATACTAATGTACAGCAATACAAGAATCACTACTGCGACTAGAAAAGATCTAATCTAATAATTTCAATTTATGAAACTGGTCATGATATACTATGTAGATGAGGTTAAAAACTACAAACAATTTTACGTCGCACTATTTGTAGTATTTTCAACCTACATGCACTTACAATACTACGCAAAAATACACGTAAATTCCAAATATTCGTATGCAACTAAACCTGAAAATGAAAAACTTACGATAATCATTATTTAGACTCAATTAAACGTTGTTTCTCCCTGAGCTTAAATTATATATTGTAAAGTGATAAACGTTATACTCAATATTACAATTAACAAGAAAAGTTTTCCAAAATTTGCAACAGTTTACTTTTAATTCCAATAAACAATTGTTTTATATTTTACCATCAATTATAAAGAGGTTGCCAAAAAATGTATACACACTTCAAGCAAAGAAAAAACTGTGCTAACATAACAAAACTGAATTCACACAAGCATGAAACGATGAGCACAAATCATCTTAGACTTTTACAGTTACAATAGTTGCTCAAAATGCGACCATCGGCGCTGATACACTTCTGAGTATGTTAAACTACTAATTGAGCAACGTTGGGGAAAGTGTCCTCAGCGATTGCATGTCGTTTCAATTTCTTCCCGAAGTGTTGTCAGTGTACTGGTTTTCTACGGTGTACAACATCCTTAAGAGTTCCCCATAGGTAGAAGTCCAACGGAGTTAGATCCGGAGAACGAGGTGAAAAATCAAACTGATCTCTTCGTCCTATCCAGTGCCTTGGAAGATTGTCATCAAGGTACGCACGTACATCTGGTGGTAAGGTGGTGGTGCACCGTCCTGTTGAAAGTAAAATTCCTCATTTCCATAGAGTGCGTGTAAATTGTTACTCGTGTTGGCGGTTCTGCTTTATACACACGTCTGCATTGCCTTTGAACTTCAACAGCATGCTCGGGTTTCTATATCCACTCCAAAATTGTTTTCCGCTGTTCAAACGATAATCTTGGCTCCATGTTGTTGTAGCGTAATATGAGTTACATTTGTCTACAGAACATAATACAATAATCTTGGCTTCATTTGCTCATTGTTTATTTACCTGTCACATAGCAATGCTATGATAATTTATGTAAGTCACATCTGTTTACAGAACATCATGCTACACATTACTGTTGTTTTTCGGTTCAACTTTGAAATATATTAAATATATATCTTCTTTGAAAGAGTGTATACATTTTTTGGCTCCCACGGTATATTTACGTTTTTCAAATTAATAAAATGTGTGATTTCTTTATTTTATATTTGGCTAAATCTATTTGATAACGAATAAAGTGCAATTGATATCTTCCAAGGAACGAATTGGCTAAAAAATTAGTTTGTTGATTTGTTTTATTTACGGACGCTCTTAAACATCTCAGGTCATCAGCATCCCAATCAATTCAGGGCGTGAAATTGCCGATAAATTTTGCTCAGATGCCTCTTCTTTCAGGCTTGTCGTTCTCTTTAAATCTATGAAGTGGGACCCACGGCTTTACTTCCCTTCCGAAGGAAACCGTACTTAGAAATTTACGCCCTAAAAATCTATCGACCCTGGCCGGGATTGTACTCCCGATCTTGGGTTTACAAGGCAGGTAGGGAATTAGCAATAGATTAACTTAAAATATTATTTTGCAAAACTAAAAGAAACTTCACGCAATTTAGCCCAAGTAGAACTTGATCCTACGGTGACATCACCAGCAAGGCCCTTGTAATTATTTTAAAGCTACGCATTACCAGCGCTGTTTGCAGAGCAGGCCATGTTTTATAGCAAAGCTAATTAGTGCTGCCATCTGCTACTAATGTACTGGCATGTTTATTACTGTAACCATAGTGTCAGATGGACGAATTACAAATACGGCAAGACAGATGGGGCGAGGAGCGGCACCAAACCGAAATGATTTCGTTACTCGCCGGAACAAACCTCTTGTTTCTCTTGGTTAAAGCCATCATATAGGGCTGGAACTCATAATTCAAAGCAAAAGCCTGAACCAATTAGCTAGCTGTGATTTTCGAGAGTGGTATATTCTTCTTTGCCTTACTCGGCACAGGTTATTAATAAAATTAAAGCTATTCATTAAAAATCGCACGCGAATATGTCTATGTAGGTAATAATGTTGAGAGATTATACAGCACTGTGTAATGCTATACAGTGCGCCAATTTTTGACTAGTGCTACTAAAACACTCATTTTTCGCTGTGCATAACATTGAAATCTTAGTTTGCATAATTAGGTGTAAATAATTCGGTGGAGTTAAAGCTTCTTTAATAGTTAGTCATAGAGAATTTTAAACAGTTTATATTTTTCTTAGCGCTTTTATCAGTGGCAGCTGAGGTGGAATTTATGAGCTGCCACCCCCCAATTAAATTAGAGTTATTATATTAATTCATTTTATGTAACTTTCTTATTATAGTCATGAGTGTGGTATCATTTTTATCTTCTGTACCGGTATTGAAATGTTGTGTATGATGTGATTTTCTTACCAGGGTGGAAACACTCCATATTTTCTCTTCTTGACCTGAAAACGGGAACTGAGAAACTTATTGCCCATCATAAACCGTAATTTTATGGTTGATCTAAGCAAAACCGTACTGATATTTCCTGGAGAAATTCTAAACTATGGTCATGATTTTTTATTGATTTATTTATGGACGCTCTTTAACATCTCAGGTCATCAGCGTCCCATTCAACTCAGGGCGTGAAACGGCCGACAAATTTTGCCCAGAGGACTTTCTTTCAGGTTGTTTCACGTGCCGTAAATGTACGACACGGGACCCACGGCTTTACTTCCCTTCCGAAGGAAGTCATACTTACGATTTTTACGCTCGAAAAAACCCGTCGGTCCTGGCCGGGTTCGAACCCGCGATCTTGGGTTTAGGAGGCAAGTATGGTAACCACTACACCAGCAGGACCGACCATTATGGTCGTGGAAAAGAAGTTTCCTTATATATTGTCTGAAATCTTTGCTGTTATCATATTAGGCAAGGATAGGCGTAATAAAACATATGACAATTACGGGGGTAAACTACAAAGAGATAACCTCTCGAAGGAGATCCTAACATGAGATATGTGGGTGACATGCTAATAGTCACGTAGTACATATAACCAATAATATAGCAGAAAAGGACCAGAGGGAACATATTACCCAAAAGAGACGCGAAGATGGAAGAAAATATTCTGTTTTCTAACATCGTATTTTGAAAGAATACGGATAGCTTCGCTACATCGTCAGAATGCAATGTTTATTTAGGCTCGTACTTTTGCGGCCCATGGTTAGTGGAAGAACATTATCAGTTCAGTTCATTTGCGTCTCAGAGTTAGTTGAGTTCAATTGCGTCTCAGGGTTAGATGAATTCATTGAGTTCAGTATCAGTCTTTAACAAGTTAAGCACTATAATTGTATCAAGTTAGTTAACATCTTGATCTACTTTATCGAGTTAATAGTAGGAAGTTTCCATGTTATCAAATTACGTCATAATTAGTACAAATGTGGCACATATAGCACAAGGAATTCTCCAAGGAGTAACGGTATCTCATTAAGTGGCACAAACTTTGATAATAAATTGTGCTACGTATCATATCACTGCATATCTTGTTAACCACCTGGTTCATCTCCTCACTCCTTCCCCTATGGTATCAAGAAGACCATAAAAATATCCAGCAGAAGAGTCTCAGCTGAGGCAACACAATAAGTCAGTGGTAATAATATCGTCGGGAACAGAACAACATTATTCCTGAGAACCAATCAATTAATTAAATTCCCTATGCACAATTAATCCTTTATAATCCTCCACTCTTAATTTCGCTGCAGGGCTCGCGCTAAAGAGCACAAAGGCAGGTGGCCTCCCTTTTATTTTGAACCGTAAATACCTTTAAATAATTTCTGCAAAAATTGTCAACTCAAAAGCGTATAGAATTTCATGGACTCAAACACTAAATGTTCGAGTACCTGTATTGTAGTATACAAAATAGGCGCGCGGTTTTTTTCCACGCACATGCGCATTGAGCCTAGCCTTACAATCATACCACGTGCAACAGGAACTTTCCTAAGCGATTTGTGTGAGGTTAACGTTGTTACTTCCCATCAGCTGTTTGCACTTTCGCGCCAATGGCTTATGAGGAATCTGAACTATAAGTAACTCTTCCGCTATAAAGTCGCAACTAACAAAAGTATCCGTAAATAACATTACGTTTGCAAAATATCCAGCATTATCGCAAATAAGAATCAATAATCTGAATGTTATTATGATTAAATCAACCTTCTGTCTATCACCGATTTGTTAAATATCTTACTATACTGTCAAGCAAAAATATATAAGTAAATAAAAATAAAAACAATTGACATCGCGGACAGTTGACATTAGTTCTTGTTTCTGAACAAGAGTACTTAGCGGAACTGTCAACAAAAATAAGAACTGCACGATAAATTTAAGTGGAGGTGAATTATTTATTTTAGTAAACGTTTAGTGAATAATTTCATGTCAATAAAATTGAACTGAATTGAATGCCGATATATAACATTACTTGTGACTATATTTCGATAAAAGTAATTATTTATTTATTTGCCAAGCAATCCAACATCGGCGACATTTGCAATAATGGAGGATAAAATTGCTGTGAGGTACATCTATTCATGATGGCAAATATAAACGAATGGACTGAAGGGTTTATACCAAACATCTGGACCATGAAATTTAAGTAGATACTGCGTAAATCGAGATGCAGCGTTGTGCCACCTCGGTTTGTTCCTCAATTTTAGCAGGATGGTTCTCCCACCAAAGATCAAGACTTGCTACGAGATGATGTCAGACTGTATTATCCCTAGCCTCGTGCGATATTATCAGTTCTAGCTGTATCTGTGTATCATAAGAGCGCTATTGCCAACTGAACTACTGAGGGCAGGAAATACACGAAGGACCGCATCTATTTGCATGTTCCTGACGTCGCCAGCATCGAAGTGTTTGCTTCCTTTGGACTAATAAGCGTACAGAGTAATAAAGCCGCAGATGTAGCAGCATTTTTCGGCTCCTGCCTTAATCCCCTATCATATTACTGGGATGTTTTAGCACCTTTTCTCGCATAGTTATTCTCTCAAGCTGGTATGAGGCATGCCTCTGAGGAAAGAAACCTCATCTCTACATCTTTACTAGGGCCTCTTCCAGAGTTAAACATTGGGAAAACGCTGTTTTAGCAGATTTGTGGATTGAATATTACAATTTTAGTCACAGTCACATTTTACCGGTGAAACTGCTTCATCTTGTCATTTTGCATTTCGGTGACCTCTTTATTCTGTACCAAAGTTTAAGTAAATATCACATGAAAAACAAATAAAACAACCCAGAAACAAATCCGATTACTTGTGGATTTCTTGGGAGAGTGAACACGTTTTATTTAGAATTAAGAGGGGGATATGAAAATGAAATCGAGAATAAACTTTTTTTTTTTTTTTTTTGATTTGGTTTATTTACGAACGCTCTTTAACATTTCAGGTCATTAGCGTCCCATTCAATTCAGTAGTTGAAATGGCCGACAGAGGCTTCTTCTTTCAGGCTTGAGTTATTTTACATGCCATAAATCTACAAAAAATCCATTAACTCTGACTGGAATTGAACCTGCAATCTTGGATTTAGGAACGAATGATGCTTAATTCCCGTATTTGCTACAGAGGCACCAAGGCTATAGACACTGATGATACATAAGGTGAAATGATATATTGGGAAAGGATTTATTTTTATTCAATAAGGAATTGTTCCAGGCCTAAGGTAAGGGTACCTCCCCGCCATTTCTGAGGACTGAGGAAAACCTGGAAAAAATCTCAGTCAGAGAGGACGGTCCAGGCAGGATTCGAACCCCAGACCTCCCGCCTACGAGTCCGCGCCTTAACGACCTCAGCCACCCCGGCGGTTTGGGTTTAGAAGGCAAGTATGATTTCCACTACACCACCAGGACCGATTCGAGAGTAAAAGAACAGCACAAATAAGCGTATTCCAACATTGGAACATTCACCATGAAGGAAGTAGATTCAATCAAAAAAAAAAATTACCAATAGGTGATAATGCATAGAGCATTCTGGAGTTTATTTAACAACAATCTATTAAAACATACAATAAATGTTTGTGATCATTTTATTACTGGCGGTTCTGCCATTAAGAACATGACATGAAGCACAAAATGACAAACAGTAAATGTATGCACCAAAACATCCCCCACAGAACAAAATAAATTACATACATGCAAGTTGTATACTAAAACGACTAGCTAACTAAACAAGATGCAACTATTAATGACAGCATAAACTGACTTTTATGATTTTATTGTATATAGTTATTATGTTCTATTCATTGGTTTCTAGTTAACCTTTTGTTTCTCCAATAGTCCATGCCTTTGTAAATATGTTTGGGCTCAAACTTTGTGGCATAGTCCAGAGCATCATGTATCAATGAAAATCCGAGAATTTCCACCACCACCTAAGGCAGTTCGGAATTCAAAACAGAACACTAAATCTGGAGTTACTTTGTACATCTTCGCGGGATGGCACATAAGCCTCACTCTATCCGGCTCATGTGAAGATGATTAAAAAACCCAAGATTTGCCAGTCTAGACACACGTCTTTATTTTTTAAAATCTACTCCACCCCAACAGTTTTGACTGATCTAACCACATATCAACGTTTCGACAATGTTATTCGTTGTCGATGCAAATTATTATAGTCGTCGCAATAAATGTACTATTTTTATGTTCAACAAAAATGGTACAAATACTGTATGACAGAATTTCGTATTAAATTTCTGCAATTTACATCCCTCATAAAGTTTATTTTTTATTTCCAAAACCTTTGAACTGATTTTTTATTTTTTTTTATTTTCAAAACCTTTGAACTGATAAGAGGCCGAGTTCAAATAAGCGAATCTTACCGTGGGGGAGGAGGTAGGTTGGAGTAGAAACTGCTCCTCTAAAGTTTTTAAAACGATTAGTCCAGCAAATTAGTGTGTCCACAGTGCGTATAAAGCCACCAAGCTACTACACCTTCATTTATATAAAAGTACGTCTACACCTGAAACAAATTGTTGAGTTGAAAGAAAATAT
Source organism: Metallyticus violacea (assembly GCA_030762175.1). Classification (NCBI taxonomy): domain Eukaryota; kingdom Metazoa; phylum Arthropoda; class Insecta; order Mantodea; family Metallyticidae; genus Metallyticus; species Metallyticus violacea. Next base: position 152,975,295 of record CM060833.1, read on the forward strand.
CGCGAAGGGTGAATTTTGACAAATGTTTCAAATTTAATTCAAAAGAATTCATGCAAATATTTGCAGAGAAGGGCAGGCCTTTCCAACATATGGGTATGGTTAATTAGTAAAATATAATTGTATACCAATAAATAAAGAAAGAAAGGAAAAATGCGCACTGCAAGTTCCGACCATGTGACATTATTTTCCTTGAGAGATTACGCAATAACTTTCCGTCCGCAAAGTTTACTTAGAGGAGAGAGGGACCAACATAAAATAGATGGTTAATGAAATTAAAAGAAAAGTATATTTCATTGTATTGGTTTGTCATACAAAACTCGTTCGTTGTCTTGTGTTACAGCTATTTGAAGTTGACCTTCTACACATCTAATTTATCCCATTGCCGAAACATCTCTATGACAGGTTTTAGCAACCAGATCAGCTGTTGGACATTTTATTTCGTGTTTGTGACTGATCATAAGCATTAATAATAATAATAATAATAATAATAATAATAATAATAATAATAATAATAAATGGGCATTTTATGTACCAGTTTTTTAAAATACATTCAACTGTCAACACACAACTGTTGCATGGGTCTTATGGCCGTACAGCTAATATCGTCCTTGTAACAAACAAAATGGTCATACACGCACATACACACATATACATACATACACACACATATACCTACTTACATACATACAGATCTACATGCATACATGCAAATATACAAACATATCAGTACACTCACGTTTTCTATAAGTAATTTTATAAATAAATACATAAACATGAATGGAATCCTTACTCTTGAACCTCTCTTCCATTTACTCACATCCCCTTCTCAACTCCGCTTTCTTCACTATAGCCATTATCCTTCTTTGTCGGTTCTTCGCTAGAAATATTCCCAAATTATGTATCTCGTTCTTATGCACCAACACTTCTGAGCAAATAATCAAATTTCTATTGGCATTAAATACTCATTTCTTAAAATCTCTGTTTCCCTGCATTCTGCCAAAATATGCCTCCAGGTATCGCTTTCTCTGCACAATGGGCAGATTCTTTCCCCGAGAGCATATTGTTTCCTTTCCAAGCTCCTAATCTGAGCCATGAGAAACCAATTCTTTCTTCCCTGCCACAGATATCTAAATAATGTCCCCTCCCCCTCACCGGATGTATTTGAGCCTGCAGGTTAAGCGATACTTTTTCTGCGCATTGAGACTCAATATTTGGCCTATTTATGGCTCGCAAACGTCTGTTAACTATTTTCCAACTATTTCGTGTAAAATAGCTAACAAACGTTTGCGAGATATAGATAGGCAAAATACTGAGTCTCAATGAGCAGAAAAGGTATTGCTTAACCTGCAGGCTCAAATACATTCAGTGTGGGAGAGGGGGGATTATTTAAATCCCTGTGGGACAGAAGAAAAAAGTGGTCTCGCATGGCTCAGATTAGAGGCTTGGAAAGGAAACAAAATAGTTAATAAGTTTATTATCTTGTAAATTATGTAGATCATAAGTATATTAACCTGTGCTTGACTATGTTGCAATGATTTAAATGACCTTGTGTTTAATATGGCATTTATCAGCTTCCAGAAAATTTACGGCATAAGCTGTCGGAAACAACAGTGTACGAAATTAAGTTTGTTTACTATAATGTGTGCTGCAATTCTACAAAATGTTTTAAATTGTCTGTGTTCAAATTATTTTCCAATAATTTAGAAAATCTTCGTCGTAGCTGTACTAGAGTATAAGGGGCCAGAAATGGTAGTGATCGAGGTAGCTCAGGCAACTTTTATGAACGAAAGATCTATAGTTTGAATTCTACCAGGGCTGATCTGCCTAATTGAGATTTTTTTGCGGATTTATTTCCGTTCTCATTATTAACAAATTCCGGGAAAGTGCCTCAAACTACGCCTGGAACACTTCATTATATATATATATATATATATATATATATATATATATGTGTATGTATGTAATAAAAATAAAGTAACACTATTAACAATGTAACAAATTAACAGTAATTATAAAAGCAGAAAAGGATAAAACATATGAGAAAGCTACACTTGTAATCGCTATATTTCGAACTCGCTGAGTTCTTCTATGGCAAGAAAACAAGTGACGGTGATAAAAGTAAATATTCAGTATCGAAGGTAACGTTATGCATGGAAACAGATGAAACTAGAAATGAGAGTGTGGGGGTGGGGGGTGGGGGTGGGAAATGAATACGTAAGATTTAAACCAGGTGGTATACGCGCTTTATTTAAAAATATAGCTGCCATTTCCCTATCTCTGAGTAAACTTTTAGAGCTATGTGTAGGTAACGCATCAAAAAGCATTATCAAAATGCTTACAGTGAGACAGGGCATGGTAGGCAACCGGCAAGAGAGACTTGGTTTTAACAGAACGTCTATGATTGTTCATACGAAGCGAAACAACAGTAGAAGTTAAACCAATATAAAATGCTTTGCAAAGCTTACAAGATAACATATATACGACGTTCTTAGAAGAACAAGTAGCAAATGAAGAAATTTTAGTTTATGACATCTATCCAAGGTAATGTAATGTAATGATTATAAATGTGACTTTCTCTTAGTGTTTTATCCTTTTCTGCTTTTGTAATTACTGTTAATTTATATATATTCAATAATACTGTATATTGTCTGGGTTCCGCGTAGATATATCGGATGTTGCACACAAGATTTTGATTATAGTAGTTGAAATGTAACGAAACACCTAGGAATTATATGAACACTAAATATGATTCCGGCTGCCATATATTAATATGTATGTTAATAATTTGTTTTCAATTATAATTTCCATTGATATATATATATATATTCCATTGATATATAAAATATAGGAATGTCATAAACAATGTGTATTAATTTACTGAATTTTGCACTTATAAGTTAAAACTATATATAATAAGTTTAAATTTATTCTCAACTTTTCATAACATACCATTATCAGTCTCTCATGACGTCAAGGAAAAAATTCAGGTGCACTTAAAATTAACGACGTTTATGTGAAGAGTTTTCAATTGCACAGCTAGTCGACATTTGACGCAAATCTTTGAATTAACCCACTGTGAAGTGTGCTTAAAGCATTTTCTCTACATGGCAGTAATGCGACTATGTTCTACGAGGAAACCGCTAAATCTCCGGCAAAGTGATGCGTCTCTCTTCTGGTGCTTTCTTCCTGTGGCTTGACAGGAACGTGACAATTTTTTTTTCCTACTGCACTTTGTGTAATCTCACCCCTCCCCCCACACACACATCACCGCAAGGGAGAGAGTTCGTCCCACATACGTAATATATTCCGCCTCTCTTTTGCAAGTCACGAGCAGTTAGGCAAATTAAAAAAGTCGCGTGTTCCCTTGCTAGTTTCTGACGTACTTCCTAATGATCCTCGTTTCCATTTCGCCACAATTACTTGCCAGCCATTTTATTCTTCTGTTTTTATATCCACTTCTTCTGCTTTATCACCTATGTCCTCTGATGTCCTATGAGCTCTTTCTATGCACTTACATCAATTACCATTTTATCTTTTGTCCTATTTTCTAAGCAATATTATCACGAAATATAATAAATATGAGATGCTGTATACTTCGAAACTTTCGGCTATGATTGCACATGCGGAAGAAGAAAGCTATAATCAATAACTGAAATAATTAAATATAAATTGCAGTTCAGCCTTGCGAAATTGGTGGTTGCGAGTGGTAAAAATGCACAAATTCTGTGCGTATCCACAGAAAAAAAAATCGTTCATTGAGTTCCAAAGATATGCTAAAGCTTATCAAAAAAAACTGAGAATGTTTTTTTTACGCATGGAATATAATAGGCTCTGTGTGATCTTTTTCTAAGTATTCTCCGCTGAGTTGGATGCATTTTGCCCATTTTTTGACTACTTCAAAACCGCCTCAGCCTTTTTCGCGACTGCCTAGGAAGTGCCAAAACGCTCCCCCTTAGCTCCGTCGGTCCTGGTGGTCTAGTGGTAACCATACTTGCCTCCTAAACACAAGATCGCGGGTTCAGTCCAGCCAGAATTGAAAGAAGGGGCCTCTGAGCAAAATTTATCGGCCATTTCATGCCCTGAAGTCCATAACTCCTAACTCCCCAGCCAAACGAAACCACGATTAACACAGATGGCGTAATTGTTCGTGAAAACCGACGAATAACAATTCACAGACTTGCAGACATGCTACACGTTACACATGACTACATTTTTGATTCTGCATGAACATTAGAACATGAGATGGATGATCTAATCTTCTCTCTCTCTCTCTCCTTTGGTGTAACGATTTCAGCAGATTTCTAACATTCATATTTATTTTCTTTCAGGTAAGATACACCATGTTCCAGTCGATATCACTGATGAAACAGCTGCGTACTTCTAAGGCTGTAAGTAGATACAAATAGCGACCCATGCTCGCACAAGCTACAAAGGCAAGTTACCTCACTTATAATTAATTAAAATGTTTGTCATTTATTTTCTTTTATGAGCTGCAAAGCTATTTATATCCCAGTCTGAGCCCTCCCCCTTTTTACTTCTAATTCAAAATTCGCAAAAAAATATGTTACTTATCAAATGGGTCTAGCTGGAGTGTAATACAATAAGGTTTGAAAACATTCAGTTCATCAGTAATTTTAAAACATATGAGTATGAAATAAAAGGGCAGCGACCTTTTTCCCGAGACTATTGTGCCTTGCAAGCAGCAT
>CM060833.1:152982500-153000000 GCA_030762175.1 Metallyticus violacea
TTCTTAAACATTATTTTGAAATGTCTGAGGTTGACCTTCACGTGTTTTTGGTTTTGCGTTATTGGAGCGTTCATAAATTTATCTTTTCGACTCATTTATTTATCATCATCAGCATTATCATTAATTATCATCAAGGTGTATAATGCGGTTACAAATAGTGTCAATTAAAATTTCCTTTCTCAAATGTCCTTCTTTGTTTTGAAAAGAGGAAATAGTCACTGAGAGCTAGTTCTGGGCTGTAGGGTGAATGGTCGATTTCCATGAAACCACATTTCTTCACAGATTCCGTTGCAACAAGAGCTGTGCAAATAGGCTGTGACTGTGAGACTGTGTTCCTCCAACGAATACTACTTGTTTGCAAATTTGAAAATAGTATTTGAAAATGTTTTGAATAATGCCTCCTTATTTTACAATTTCCCACTATCTGTGGCAAAATTTGTTTCACACAATCAAAATCTTGGCTTAAGTCTCAAAGTGTTGCTTGAGCAGAAAAACCTTTCTCAAGTTCCTGTTTCCTACTAATGAATTAAGTAGACTTAAAAATATAAGCAGCAACATATAAGACACAAAATTAATGCTTTGGGTGGGGTTATAATAAAAAGATTTCAAATACAATGCAGTAATAGAAGTATTAAGTTTTTTGTTTCAAATTAAAATTAAGAAATACACTCTAGATATATTCAATAATTTAATTAGTGCTATGAAGCAAATATTTGCATTTTTCTGTTGCATATAGCATTTGTACTCTAATGCATATATTTTCTACTACACAGTACTTTATACTTCACTCTTAAAGTGATCCAAACGTAAACCGCATGTGATGTATGTGATGATTTGGATTCTTATTCAATTCCCTTTATTTTTCTATGCTAAGGCTTTGTGCCATTTGAATTATCCAGTCTGTATGTCATGACGGCACCACACTGCACAGCTATCACCTCTCTTTGTGATACTGCTATAACTTTCTCGTCAACATAACGTCTTCTACAGCAGATTACTTCTTTAGAGCACAGAAATAAATATTTGTGAGATTCAGGCTATAAGATAGCGAGGTAGAATGTTTCACCGAAGTTTAGTGATCCATTCTCGGGTACATAGAATTTTGTGGCTGTTTTGTCGAAGAGAACTTTGATCACTTTTGTATCGTGTTTTGTAGGTACCAAGGCTGTGCTGCATTAGTTATGTGTATACTTTAAGTATCATTTCAAAGGGAATGCTATCCAAAAAAATTGGAAAAAATGTTGAAGCGTTCTTTGTGACCAAAATATGAATGATTGCTATCGAATGAAATAACTTCAGTTTCAATCTCATATTTATCACATTTCATTCGTTCCTTTCAGCAACTGTAAGACAAGGATGGGAGCGAAGCAAATAGAAAATTTGATTCCAGCACAAATGAAACCAAAACCTTCCAAACCCTCAAAGGAAAAAGATTTACTGGATTTCTTTCAGTTTTTAGGCGGCAAGGGCAAGATATGACGGATATCAGTTTTTGAGAATGCTTAATCGTTATATGTTACTGCTGGAGCTGAATTTAGTTATGGCGGTAGTGAAATTGGTTAAATTCTAGGAATAAGACGATAATCCTTGTCAATGTGTACTTGTGCATTGTTTTTTTATGTTAAGAAAAAGTAAACATTTTCTTTTGACAAAAGACTAAAATGGATTATAGTCTCTCTAGCTATTTCTAGAACAAATTAATCATAATTTTAAATGTAACTTAAAACAGAGGTGAAATATTGTCAGGAGCGTTGTTTTCATCAGCAACTTGCACCAGTTACGTCACGAGTGTTGCTTACATTAATTATGGCGCGAGCATCTAGCAGCGTATCTTATCAGTACATTGTCTAAGCGATTAAATAACAAATATGTTTATTAACTTTCAACGTTTATAGAAACGGTTTAGAATTGCATTTAGTAAGAAAGTGGGTCCCCTTATTTTGGAAGATGCAGGTGTATAAAAATTTTTTATTGGATCCGGCAATCACTAAACTCAAAGAGAAACAGCATGAATCCTGTCCATGAGGGCCATCCGGAAAGTAAGGTTACAACATTTATGTAGGATCGAAAAATGCTTGTATTTAATTGAAATTCACAGGATATTTCACAAATATATTAAACTATTTTTCAACGTAATCGCTATCGAGATCGATACATTTTTGTAATCGGGGACACCGGTTTTTGTATGCCAGTGTCATAACCCTCTGCCGCCAGCTCTTTCAGTCACTTCTTCACAGTATTTTATATTACCATGCATTACAATGCATTATACTTTCAACATACGCATACTAAGCGAATGCAATTCGTTCGTTTCTATTTAGTCGCAATAAAGATGTCTGTCTCGTGTTTCATTCTTGGTACACATTATTAATGTTGTTACGCTTACCATTGGTTGCTTCACTTAGTATCACAGTTTCTTATCTGTAGTTTTAATCTATTCCTATTCTTGGCTATGTGTGCGTTCCTTTGAATCGTTACAGTTTTATATTATAAATATTGTCATCAAGGTCAACAAACATTAAAACATACATTGTAATAGCCTTTATCTGATACATGAAATATATACAAATGAGTTTACTAGATTTATAGGATTTAAAACGTATTACCAACGAATATTTATTATTTAAATTTAAAATTAAAGCCATTACATAACATTAAAACATGTACAAATGAATTTATTAAATTTATATGGTTAAAAGCATATTATCAATGAATGTTTGGAGTTTCAAATCGAATATTATAGCCTTTATCTTATGTAATAACATACGTAAATGAACGTCTTAAATTACCATAGCTAAATAGCTATTACTGTTAAATGTTGGTGGCTTTACATTGAACATTATAGCCTTTACGTAATATACAAACATGTGAAAATGAACTTATTTAAAATAATATTGTTATATACAGCTGCTATCAACGAGTGTTTAGGGCCTTAAGTCGGATATTTTCCGTTTCAGCGTATTTACATCGTTTTCTTGCATATGACCAAACACTGTGATTTCTACTGCAACAGCACAGTTTTGGCAATTAAATCAGTGCTTAAATATTCACACTGTTGTCACATCTCTAGGTTAGACTAATTATTGTTATAAACCCATAGTTTATATCTTTGAATGTGTATGCTGTAATTTAGTTTACTTTTAAATGACATGACATGAAAAATCTTCTCAGTGTTTTTAGAGCTGATAACACTCTATGTCCACACTCCTACTAAATATCTCTGTGGCTTGGTATAACCTAGATTTTAGAAATAAGGTTTTCATCTACTGCTCAAATAATTTAAGTCGTAAAGTTTATTAATAATTTCGAAGTCACTAAACACTACATTCTCTAAGTAGAAAGCTTTCATTACAAAGCTATTCTTGCTAGTACATTACCTGCAACCTTTAAAGTTTCAACTGCATTGGCGTGGCGTGACTGTGTACTATACCACGCTGTTTCTCACGAAGTCAGCTGTTCTAAGTTCCTAAGAGAGGTGGAATATGAAACTTGGCAGGAACAAATCTGGAGCAGTGTGTCGCAGCAGCGTTAATTTATATATTGTGTTTGAGCCCCCTGCGGTCGAGGGTGATCACGGAGCTGTGAAACATTACGTGGGGGAATCAGAGACCGGATTAGCGATTGTGTGCGGACGACGTGCGGATAACCCTTTTCGCAAAACCCCTAGAGATTGGTGGGGGGGAGAGGTATGGACGTCCATGTCTCTGTCGACCGTGTCAGGGATACGGCACATCCTCACTCCAACATAGAGTGTCATGCAAGGGGGGGGGGGGGCTGCTGAGGAGAATGCTGCTATTCACAAGTTTCTATATGTGGGGGGGGGGGGGGTAGAAGCTACAGCAGGATGATTTCTGCTGTAACATATCAGGTCGGAAAAGTGAACAACAAAGGTAGCAATATTTTTTCTTTTCAACTTCACAAAAATATCTGCCAAGTAATCAATGGATAGAGCAATTGAAGAAGAACAAGCTATAAGTTACCCAATGCAACTCAACATAACAAAAAAAAAAAAAATATTTTCAGTCTATATAGGTCATTATTTTGGGGCGTTTAGATAACTTGTCCTTATTTTAATAGCTAGTTAAATATTTTTAAATGTTAACTAACAATAATAACTATGCTTTTATAACCAAAAATACATATAATTAAATTAATTTCCTACATAATATGTGACTAATATTCAAACACATGCTGACCGATATTTGTTGTGAAATATTAGTGTTCCTTTTGAGAGAAATCTATTGCGGGCTTTAACTTATTCACCAGCATATCCCTACAACCAGCTCTAATTCTTTTCCTGGAAGTGCAACAATATATAAAATGATTTTTCCAGCCAAAGTTTCTGAGTGAGTATATTTTCTTGAGCGGACACTATGAGTACTTCCATTGCATTAATTTCCTCCTACTCTCTGGTTCATAATGACAGACCCACAGCCATAATCTGTTACAGTTTTACAGTTCTGTGGATTAATACATCGCCTTCATGATGCTGTATGGAACACTGTAAAATATGGGAAATTTAGAAAATAAGAATATTTTAGGAAAAAACCAAAATATTATAGTAATCTTTACATGAACTAAAAGTAAAGTAAAGGCAGTCAACCAAGCAAGCAATATGGAAATGATTCAGAATAAAAATACTGTGTGGTGATCTATGAAAAAGAGAAATGATATGAAGACGAAGCTATAAAAAGGTGGCCATGACCGCCTATAAGTTTCAGCTTTTTCATCTGATTACTGCTGAGACATTTAACAATAGAAAAACTGGAAGTAGCTAGGCAACAACTGATAACACTTTCCAGACTCTTGCACCTGAGCCATAGGCTTTTTATACTACCCTATATCACTTATAGTCATTCAAACTCTGTTCTTAGTGAGATCCAGAGCCTTTATTCCTATAAGGGAATAGTCCATAATTAGGCAGGGTTGTTGTCAATTCATCTCCTTCTCTGCAGAACCTCACAATCAAGTACTATGTGCTTCCCACTTTCGTAAAATTTGTTGCAACGTCTACAAATGGGCTCTCTCTATTTTCTGGAGATGTTTCCTGAAATGACATGTCCAGTAATTAATTCCACCACTGGTCTTAATTTCTTCCTTCCCAGCTTCAGGAGTGTTTTGGTAAGTGTGGGATTCGGTCGTTGACAAAGATTTTCCCAAGAGTTTGCCTGGGATAGTTGGACCATCGTTTGGCTTTATTGTAGTTCTTGCAATGGATTTGATGACCACGCAGGCTGGTTCGGGTCCATATAAGAGCTGGATGCTTTCTTCTTGGCTACTTTGTCAGCTGCTTCATTCCCTCGAAGACCGGACACCCATCTCAACTCAACAGAATTATCGACTGACAGAGCCATCCGTGTTTGATATCAATTTTTCATATATAGAACATACAAAAAGTCAATCCTTAGTTAAAGGGTCAGACAATGGAACAATACACTTCGTGAAATCAGAGAAACGGTTCATGTTTATTTTCTCTAAATAAACGTATCATCTTTGTTCAATAACTTAATAAAAATTACAATCCTTAATAACAGAAATTCATTAGTCGCACTATAATATTTATCCTCTTAATATGGAAACGAGGCTCCATTAGCGGTGCAAAGAAAACATGGTAAGTTGTGAATTTCAAGAAAAGTTATTAGTTTAGTGAATTATCGAATCTAAACATTTGCAGGGTTAGTATAAAGCTGTAAATTTTGAATACAACTTAGTGAAGACAAGGCGCTAATGATCAGACGAGGCTGATTTCCTCGTTAAGGAAGCAAGCCAAAACAATGCCGGTATGAACCTTAATGTAAAATTAAAGTCTAGTTGGCTGAGATTCAGCCCATAACCAACAACGTTTCTGGTACTTAAAACACAAAGCATATTATACGCTGAGAAATGGTATTGCGTTGCTTAAAGGAATCTCTCTTTGTTGTTTTAGGTAGTGTTTAGGGAAAAGAAATATTGTTACGGCAGCCTCGGCATCTTAAACGCGTTACACTAATCCTTAACAATTTATTATACTACAGGAACACTCTATGCGGAACAAAACTACTTCGTGTTTCTTTCGTTTACCCAGCCATTTGTCAGTGATAAAGAAAGTACGAGTATAAGATCCACTGGTGCATACTTCCTAAGCTAAATTTATAACACGTGATGCCATTTACATTTTTATACTATAAAGAAAAACAAGTAGCAACTTCCATATGTCATACCACCGGGTATGCATTGGGCCATTCCCCTTAATTATTATGTTTTTGACTGCACCGAGAAGATTTTATTTTGATCTTGTTTGAATAAGTGATATATATGCAAGTTCTGCTGAACATATTCAGACAGTTTTGATCGCTGTACCATTTCTTTATGCAAATAAGTATAAGAGTTTTGTCAATATTCGTGTACAAGTTTAAATTATTTTTGTTCAAGGCTCTAAAAATATACTTTCAATGGATTTGCTTTACCAGAGGTAGAAATAAAGTTGCGACAGCGCTTGTTACACTATTAATACTTATTTGAGGGCGTTGTTATTCAAAACACACACACACGCACAGAAAAAAAATCCAGAAGCCAGTACATGCCACCTGGGACTTCTCCCAGGTGGATGTCATTTGTCAGTACCTAGCCGCTCGCGGTTTTACCTGCTCGATGGACATAGGAAATTTTGTAATGAAACCAGGATAGGAGTTACGGTGTTTCTAAGGTGAGGGGGGGATTTTGCACGTGAATTTTCCTGGCGGTCACCCATCTAAGTATTGACCACGCCCGATGCTGCTTAACCTCGGCACGGTTGCCGTTTGCGAGGGTTCACAGGGTAATTGAACAGATTCAGGTTTGGAAGCTAGTTTTATTTGGATCGGTATTTTGTGGTGGTTACTTGAGTTTGGCGGTTGCCCTCCCCAAAGTGGCCTAACCTGAGAAGCTGGAAGTTTTTCACCCAAGTGGTCCTGTGATGTCCTTGGTCAGACTGTATGAGTTACATCTCTATGTTCGTAGTCCCCTAGGGCTCTAACCAGCTCATTTGGGTGGTTCGGGATGGTATCATGGAGCGTCCGGGCTCTTTCCTTTATGAGTCCATGATATACGGAACATTGGAGTGGTCTTGCAGGATGTCGGTCGGTACCGTGCATACTCCCGGTTCTGCAGGAATTGCATTCTGCGGATCGTAATCGGAGCCGCGGATCCTCAGATTTCGCAGCCGTACAGAACCATCGCCGGTATTATGTCGCGGTACACGCGCAGCTTTTGGCTCAGGTTCAAGGTTCGAGAGCTCAGGATTGGAAAGACGTGCCCGATAGCTGAATGGCCTTGCCGAACTTTGGCGAGCACGTGCTCCCTGAAGATCAGCGAGCGATCCAGCATTACCCCGCGGTACTTAGTGCTACTGACCCAGGGGATCCGCCGGTGATGCAATACGAGGTCCCGCAAGCACCTCGGACGTCTGCCCTTAGTCAAGGGAATAGCAGAGCTCTTCTCCGGACTATGACAACCTCCATTTCTCACTCCAGGTCTTGCCTCCCTCAGTAGGTTGTGAATTGGCCTTATTGCATAAGTTTAGCTATTACTTTGTGCCAGAAGGAGTAGATCGTCTGCATACTGACAGATAGTGGTTCGTGTGTGTGTGTGGGGTGTGTGGGGGGGGGGGAAGTAAGAGCGTCGAAGACAGCACGCTGTCCTCCGGCACCCCCGCGCCAATGGGTAAGACTGGGGAGAGTTTGCCGGTTACTTTTATCTGGAAGCTGGCCACCAGGGAAATGTATGATGCAGGAATGTCGTGCTCGAGGAGTTTATAGATGAGGCTATCATGCTAGGTGGGTGAGAATCAAAACATAAAGCTTTACTAGTGCACACTGGTGTAGGCCCACGAATAGGAAGCTGTTGAGGAGTGGTATGAAACAATATATTCTAAAGGTACAAGCATTAAAATTGAATGGCACGTGGCAGGAACGCTAGGGAATGCCGTGCAACTCTCCGAGGAGCCTGCGGTAATGGAAGCTTGGCCGTTAGGTGTTGACAAAGACTGGAAATGTGAAAAATTCGCAGGTCGATCTGTCCTCGAAGAGCATTAAACTACTGAATAGGTTTAAATAATGCTGGATAGAGAGGCAGTCAAAAGTCGGAACAAGTCACGCTATAGGGCACTCCTGACATTTCAAAAAAAGGGGGGGGGCTTAGCTAGGAGTTTCGAGCTTTTTCTACAAATGGATGATAAATATAACAAAGTATTACAAACGTCTCTAGCTTCTACAATAAATCTTATTTATGAATATGTTGTTATTAGTTTCTTTCCAACCCTTGTACTTTTAAAACAAAAGTAATACAAAAATCTTTATAAAGAACGGTGTTTTGATCATCCACTTTTCGGTCTTCACGATGGTATAAAGCTGCTATGATCTAACAACTTGCTCAGGTTCTTGTCAAACACACTCCCCCCCTTTTTCTTTTATAAGCATCTTTCGATTGTACTAGTCTAATGAATTTTTGTGACTATTTCACTCATGGACGTCATCTTAAAATCTACCAATGAAACGAAACAACATTTGGAATTTAAAAAAAAAAAAAAATCAAATCCGTTTTCTCACGCGTTGAGCATTTGTCTTGTGGTCAGTGTAGCCAACTCTATACCTCCACTATATAATTCCTGAACACGCATCACTGACCACTTTTACTAGAGGCGGTGATAGCAACAAAAACATGGACAATCGACAATCATAACGCAAAATGGAGGGTTCTTCAAAGCGTTTTGATCATACGTCAAATGTTCAAATTGATATTATCATTAGGAATTCCACACCACAGAATACAAAGAAACATAGAGACACTGTATGTTATCTTTTTCCTCGGTGGGTATTGGAAAATCGAACGGTACCGATTGTAATATATATAAATTATATTCTTATTCTATTCTATTTATGAAATAGTCCTAAACTCTTATTTTGCTGTTCTCTATTGGCATTACTGATATTCGGCATTCTTCTGTCACAAGATATTTTGAAAAGGTTAAATACAAATATACAATTATTACAATTTTGTAAGCCAAATTTAGAGGAAAATATTAGTATTAATAGTGTTAATATTCTGGGGGCGAATTTCAAATAAATTAATATCACTTTTTTTTCTTATTCTGTTCATGAAATAGTTTTAAACCGATATTATGTTCTTCTCTATTGGCATTACTAACAATCGGCATTCTTCCGTCACAAGATTCCTTGAAAAGGTTAAATACAAATATATGATTATTACAATTTTGAATGCCAAGTTCAGAGAAATTGTTTGAACTCTTATTTTATTCGTGAAATAATCCTAATAAATATCACTCGAGGCTCTGAGCCTTCTAGCTCATTACGTTCGTGAATTTACCTCTCGTGATATTACTTGTGATTATAATTTATATCTTTTCCCTATAAAGATAACTAACTGGTCTTGTATCTATATGTACAATATGTTTCCTTTAACATGTAAGACAGATTTCAAAACTAAAATATTTGTTCCATCGCAATTAAAAGCAATTATCAGTGCTATTCTAGCATGCAATTTTACTAAAGTGTTTCAAAAGTATTTACGATAAGGCCAAAATGACTTCTGAACCAAAAGGTAAGTGTTGCCATGCAATAATGATGTTTCGTTTTTGCAATGACAAAAGTATAACTACTAATTTATGCTTAAGGTAAAACTTTTTTTTTGTATATTATGATTGCTATATGAGCTCAAAGGCTATTATAAAATTACTTCCGTTAACAAAAACATTAATGAAGTTATATAATTTTTTAAAATAGTTTATAACTACAAGCTTTGTTTCATTTTTGCACATAGTTTTTGTCTATATTCAGACATTTGTCATAGCATTCAACCAGCTTAGCGCAGCCAGTCTATAACTCTGAATTGCAACTCTTTGTAGAGTCAAAACGCTGCGACGCAAGCATTTTTTTTTTCATATGCATGAAGACACTATTGTCTTATGCAACTATAATTCATGATGTTTGGTCCGCAAGCTCTATAAAGTTATCCATCAGTCGATTTACAGTTTTTTTCCGCAAGAAATCGTATCACATAGCATATTTCACCTACAGCGGGATTGTCTATTGAAACACACAATTTTAATAAGTACAGCTCAGCGAATAATAACTGCGTGTACATCCGCACAACCACTACTCAAAGCGTATTGAATCTAGCTAAACAGCCATGTTAAACATGCCGTTGCTATGGTGATTACCCCGCCCGCTATATGGAAACGGAAGTAACTTTATGAATAGACCTGGTAACTTAAACATAAAAATAGATAGTAAAACATCCATCAGTCAAATGTCGTACATTTG
Organism: Metallyticus violacea; assembly: GCA_030762175.1. Classification (NCBI taxonomy): domain Eukaryota; kingdom Metazoa; phylum Arthropoda; class Insecta; order Mantodea; family Metallyticidae; genus Metallyticus; species Metallyticus violacea. Next base: position 152,992,799 of record CM060833.1, read on the forward strand.
ATTAATATGAGACCCTATTTACAATGAAAATTAAACGTAACGTAAACTTAAACGTTAAAGCTAAATGCTATGTATTGTAATGGAACCATTCACAATGAATAACGTAAACATACAATTAGACATAAACTTAAGGCTTGCAACGTCCAAGGTTTTGCGTCTACGTCTAACTTAAACTTAATAAATCAGTCAATCAGAACGCAGCTGCTCTGTTTGTAGAGCTCTATGGTAGAATTTATTCATACACGTAGCACGGAAATCAAATGCAACCCTTGCTACTTGCTGCTGCAAGTCCCGAGCAACGGCGGAAAGAGCCGAAGGTGGTAACCCATAGATACAGCTAGGATAATAAGGCTTTGAAACGAATAGTAACACGTACAGAATACGCTATAAGTTGATGTTTATGAATTATTTTCAGCTGCAATCAAAGGAAATTTGTCACCAATACAGTGATTTACCCGCTCCTATCAATTTATATTTACGAAAAATAACTGGGCCCACTGGTTTCTAGGATTTACTCGAGGTAGTGTTTGCATATATGTATATATATATATATATATATATATATATATATATATATATATATAATGAATTGAATTAATTGCGAATTCCAATAAGAGCAGATTTGCCACCGTTACAATATTTTACTTCCCTAACAATTCCCTATCGATTTATATTTAAAAGTTACGGAGTACAAAGCATAGGTTACATTATGTTTAACAAAAAAAAAAACACATGTAACACCTACACTGTTACAAGCGGTCACGTACAGTATTGTGGCTCTCTCCGCTATAGCTCGGGACTTGCAGTAGCTTGCAGTAGGAATCGCACTTGATTTCCGTGCTCCATTTAAGGGCAAGTTATGATAAAAAAAGTTGAAGATCAGTGAATCTGTAGACAGAATGGCGTCAATGGATAAAAGATTAAATTGCAATATAAGAAAGCTGTCCTTACTCATATTACTCCAAGCAAATTAATTACTGCACGTTTGCGTCTTTCATTGTGAATGCTTACATACTACTAAGTTAACGTGTTACGTCTTGTTTTATTATGTTTACGTTTAATTTTCATTGTGAATGGGCCCTGAAGTTGTCGCGATAAAATTTGCAATAGAAAAGCATCGAGGTATAGTTGATTATCTAATTAGTGTTAATGACATCTATGGGGTCCTTGGAGCAACAGAGAATGCCTGTTATAGCAGAAATGTGATAAATAACGGCCAGAGACCATGAAAAGCTTCTCTATGGTAACTTTACAAAAGGATTTTCAGGAGTCCAAACATTATTCGCGTACCTTGATCAATTTCAAAAGCGCATTACATCCTTGTGTAATTTAGTGCTCGATCTGTTTTGTTTGATTTAACTTTAAAAAGAAGGGATCTAGACACATGTATGTGTTTCGCTCTTTCGAGACAAGCATAGCGATGAGATGTAACTTCATTCCTCATTTACTGTTGTGGTTTTAAAAGCGACAGAGGCAATTCAATAAGTAGAAGAATTTCGAATCTCAATACAGAGTTTTTAATGGTGTTTAACGCCAGAGGCACCACAGGCGGTGAACACTGACGATACATGAAATGAAATATTGGAAAAGGATATTTTTTTAAGGAAGGAAGCGTTCCAGGCCTAAGTATAGGGTACCTTTCCGGCATTTGCCAGTTATAAGGACTGAGGAAAACCTGGAAAAAACCCCAGTCAGGAAGGACGGTCCTGACGGGATTCGAACCCCAGACCTTCCGCTCACGAGTCCGCGCCTTAATGACTTCGGCCAACCGTGACGGTTATACAGAGTTTGAAGCCCCTAAGGAGAAAAACGTGAAAAGATATACAACTTAAAATGCATATGATCTGTTTTACTAGCAAATTCTTGCAATTGACATCAACTCCTGCACACAGCCCCTAAAAGTAATTTTTTTGTTTATTTAGTTCCTAATGTACAGTTAAGTATATGGAGAGAAGCTGGGATTGGACAGTAAGTTCTAACTTATGTAGTACGTTCTTCTTCTTCTTCTTCTTCTTCTTCTTCTTCTTCTTCTTCTTCTTCTTCTTCTTAGCCTTTTAGGGGGCCTTGGCTTAACTCGACAACCCCTGCGTTCTTTATCTCATTGTTAGAGTGCAGTATTGCAGGAGGCATGTGATCACACAGCAACCCTCCGATCGCTATATTGCGGCTTACTAGATCATAGATCGCCACCTCTACATCAGGCAGCTTTCCAATTGTCCTCACGAGGCTGGGGTAGAGCCCGTTCTAGACCTCCCTAACTTAGAAAAATTCCCAAGTAGGTATCTAGGAATCGAACCAGGGCCTCCCGGCCAGCAGTCAGCAACACTAACCACTAGACCAAGGAAGGTGGTCAAGTTCAGGCTATAACACAATGAAAATCAATCATGAGAACGATTTTTCAGACAAAATGCAGCCTTTTCGCTTCAAGTCAAGATTTGATTTTCGTTTCAATGGTCGATATAAGTGAAATAGTCATAAATTCTAGCAAACATCTCAAGATGCCGCATATGCAGTTGTGTTTGAACGAAAGTGACACGCACTCCAAACATCTTCCATAGCATGGAGCTTGAGTTTTTCAGAGTTACTGTATGGCTATAAATTTATCATACTATGCATGCTATGAATATATTAAAAAGGCTGCAATTCAGAAACGGCTGAAATGAATGTAAAACATGGATACACAAAAAATTTTCTACATCATAAAAATGAGCCATTTGTAGTTCTGATATTGCTGTATTCACATTTATAAAATCTTATGACTAGACGCTTCTCTGAAATATATGGTATAGGGTAATATGTTGATACCGAAAGTGTTTGCACTGTGTGAAGTTTGGAATTAAAATATAGATTATAGGTTTTACCTTTTCGTTGCGAAGTCTAACAAAAGAGCAACGTGGTTAAAACTATTCGAAACACAAATGCCAGCAAACAAGGATTTGTAGGAGCCAGTATGACTGCAGATAATGTCAGAAGTTTGTTGTGGTTTGTATCCCGTTCAGTAGCTCAGCACCACCCGTTCTTCTCACACCCAAACTTTTCCCCTCCATAGCATCTCTAATTCGAAAAGTTACACCACCCCTCCCCTCATAGTACACCGTTTGCAACTCACCGTGTAATCGGCTTGTATTTTTCCGATGCATATCTTATTCATAGGAGGAGGGTCTGTGGTAAAAGTACGCAATGAGATTAGCGACATTCATTTTGCAGAGTCTGCCCTCAAAACATTCAATTTATGTGTAATAACTAATATTTATTAGTCCCATGTTTCCAGAGCTCAGAGATTATTGACGAACTCTGAATTATTTTATTTAATAAAAATCCTATTTATTGTTTAATTATATTTTATATAAAATCAATTTGAACTTTTATATAAAGTGTTACTAAATTTATATCATCTTCAAATAATATTTAGGTAAGAATTTTACACTACCGCCACAGGTGGCTGAGGCGTTAAGGTGTGAATTCGTGATCTGGTGGTCTGTGTTTGGATTCACGCCAGGACCGTTCTGCCTAACTGAGGATATTTTCTAGATTTTCCTCAGTCCTCATAAATGGCAATTTAAAAAAAAAACCCATTCCCTATTTATCATTTCATTTCATTTCATTTCATGTATCATCAGTGTCCACCGCCTGTGGTGTCTCAATAGTAAAAACGAGCGTTAAACACTATTAAAATAAATATTATCTCACTGAAACTTCTGCAAAACTCATACTACAGTTCTCATAACTAATGGTACCTGAAAGAAATGTCTAATGCCAAGAATATGGCATGCTTTGTACATACGAGGTACACAATATCTGAACGAATAAATGCCGCGTGTTCATGCATTCAAAGACGTTAAAACGACTCACTAGAAAAACGGAGCCAGTCGAACAAACAGTTATGATTAAATACCTAAATAGAATGAATGTTTCGTTCTGAAACTCGTTAGGAAGTCATTTTAGATAAATCTACTGTCATAATAAAAATACTCAGAAGGTCAACATTATTGTGATCTTTGATTAATTACCAGAATAGAAGAAAATAAACAAAGTGCACGATGCATTGTTGCAAGAAGGACAAAGAACTCTCAAATTTACATACTAAAGAAAACCCAACATATTTCTGTTTACTGTATTTATATCAAGAAATAGATACGAAAGGAATAGCTGTATGAAGGGTTTCTCAAACGATGACACCTACTCAAATATGGTATTCGTCAGTTAGGATGTTTCCAGAATGACAAGCAGGATTTACTTGTGAGTTTTCGGTCCATCACCATAATGATGAAAGAAAAATTCTAAGTAAAAAATGGAAATATAAGGAGTTTCAATCCCTAGAAATTCAGAGTACAGCCACTGGCGGACAAAATAATAATGTCTGTTTATTTGCAGATGGAAGTCGCAGCAAGAATTTAATTTAAAAATGATGAAATACAATTAAGGATAAATTTGGCAGAAAATGTATTTCTTCAGGACCCAAAAATGTATTGTAATGACTGAAATTGATAAAATAGGGTTTGAGCTTTTGGAGTAGATTGTTTACACTCCACATCTCCCTCAGACGCTTCCCAAGCCTGGGAGGAAGCCTTCGTGAGAGGAAATTTTCATCAGATTATGAAGTTATGGAGGCTGTAAACCTGTGGTTTGTAAAGGTTGAGCAATATCTCTTCCAGGAAGCTATAGAAATACTTCACTCTTCAAGAAGAGTATGTTAATACAGGACTGGTCCATAAGTTGCCGGCCTCGCCGATAAGGATTATTGCCTTCACAAAACCCTTATCTGGTATTATGCCTTATCTGTTAAGTAAATAATTGCAGCTGTAACTTCCGCTCCACCCTGTTCAGTTGTTCAGATATAGTTGCATAAAGAATGTGTAGAAGATTGTTACATGTTTAAAATGGAAGACCAGGAGCATGCAGGTCGGCCCTTCGAGGTGCTCACTGCTGAAAACATCGCTCTTGTGGAAGGAGAAATTATGGAAGACCGGCGGCTCAAAGTTACATAAATATAGCAAGGTTGGGCCTTTTAAAAAAAGGAAAACAGCCCTTCGAATTATTCATGAATATTTAAACATGAATAAGGTTAGTGCAAGATGGGTGCCTAGACTTTTTTCCTCAGTCCAAAAGCAGCAACGAGTCATCTATTGTCAGGCATGTTTGGAGCTTTGCTGTGGCAACGAGAGAGAAGTTCTACAAACCATTGTTACAGAAGGTGAAACTATGGTCCTCTACTATGATCCATCCCTTGTCCAAAAAAGAATCAATGGAGTGGGGCAAACCTGGCAAAGCACCTGCCTGGTCTCTAAATGCCAAGGTCACTCAGTCAACCATAAGATCATGGCTACAATCTTTTGGCGCTCTGAAGTAATACACTTCATTGACTTCAAGGAGAGGAACACCACAGTAAATGGGGAGTACTATGCTGGCCTACTACAGAAACTACGTGCTTCCATCAAAGAGAAAAGGCGAGGAAAGCTGAGTGGTGGTGTGCGCCTTCTTCACGACAACGCGCCTGTGCATGCAGCTCTTGTTGCAAAGGAAGCTGTCAAGAAATGTGGCTGCAAGGAGATCGACCATCCATCCTACAGTACAAATTTGGCTCTCAATGACTGATTCCTCTTCTCCAAACTCAAGGATACAAAGATGTCAGAGGTGTATTGCAATAAAGGGTAACTATATTGAAAAGTGAAATATAGCTTTTATCTTTATCATACCTGTAAAATAGTTGGGCCGGAAATTTATGGACCCTCGTATTTAGGTATAAATAAAAACATTAGAGCAACTAGAAATGGTTTCTAAATTTGATCTCGGGTAAGGTGTACATACCAAAAGCGCGGATGTCCTTCCGAGAAATTGATGCTCGTGTTGGTCAAAATGCATCCATAGCGAAAAGAAAGCAGAAGGACGACTAAATAGAAGCAAAGTGTCCTATGGACACGTCAAATAACCATACGATATTTTATAAGCATTGTTGTTATAAATAGGACAGTATGTTGTAATTTTAATGACCATCGGAGTACATCATTAAGAGTGTAAAATATTTAAAAGAATCTAGTTTTCTGATAAATATTGCAATTAACATATTATTAGATAATGGAATAAATATTAGATTCATTCTCCATTATACCTTTTCTCTTTAAAAAACCGATTTGCATGGAACATATTATATTTGCTAAAAATGAATATATATATTCATATTCCCTTATTCTCATAGATGCCACTCCTCCATCCAAACATACCTTACTTAGAGACGTAGAGATGGCAGCAATAGTTTTGCATAAAGCCCGTATTCCTACAGGTCTCAATATTTCCTTGTAATACTGCCAGGTTTGCCAAACTACTTTGTTCAGCTAGAGTTGGCAGTTTTGTTGCCACGTCACATCCCTTATGCCTCACTAAGACAGACGCCACCTGCCACAGCTCAGTTCATTCTTAGCACGTGACCAAGAGCTAAGCTCGAAATATCGTGTGATTCTAGTGTTCAATTTTACGGTTTTTAGTGTGAAATTTTATGTGAACTTTTATATTGCATTCTGAGTGTTTTTGTGAATTGTTATGCTTTTTAGAAGTTTTTATTATTCCATTAATAGTGTGTATATATTGATAGACAACGAACAACGTGGACATTTATTTTAAATGTGCTCTCAGAATTTACGAAATGTTAATTTTTCATCATGCTTATTTCCCTGTGAGATGCTATGAATGATTTATTCCAATGTCATTTACTACGCATCACAAGTGCAATATGAAAGTAGGTTGCAATAATCTATGAGAACGACGTTTTAGACTAAAGAAGTTAGAGAAACGTTGTTCTGCCGCTTTCCTTGACAATGAAAATCGTTCTTAAACAGGTAAGGTCCATTATTCATCAGTTGAATCCAGAGAAAATTCTCTCTTTTGCATGTCTAATTCCAGTTACGCTACGCATAGGCACGCTGAGGACATTAAGGCAACTTAACTAACAGACTTTTCCAATCTCGACTTGAAAGGCTCCGTTCTACCATAGGCCCCAAACTTGAGTGAAGTTAACACAGAAGCGGTGTAATTAAAATAGTTAATATTCACAACCAGCTCCATTACAGTGACTGAAGTCATAATTATTTCATAAATTAATCCATAATGTCAGTCGCAGGCCAGCTAATGGAGCTTTCAATTTGTGGCTACAGCAATACTCTCACTTGCCCTTCGAGGTGGAAAAAGGAACTTGATACACGTGTTTG
>CM060833.1:153002500-153165000 GCA_030762175.1 Metallyticus violacea
GTATTTATATTAATAGTTAAGTCATTTTATGTATTTCTTGATATTAGAACAACTTATTTACAAAGCTATTAGACCTGAACCAGGTAGTGTGTTTTGGGAATGGGACGAAAAGAAACAGATGGCTCTATGTATCTTTTATATTTGTATGAGGCTTTGTATTTGAAGGGTCTTCAAGAATTTGGAAAAAGAGTGGGTCAGGTCCCTAGGTATTGTATGAACGGACAGGAGGGTGAGTTTTTGTTAAAATCCAGGACAGGCCAGGCAATTAAAACCCATTGACGCAACGGAGCCTTATTGGTGTCATAAATTGTAACTGACATTAAGTAAAGTAACACAGGGAAAAAACAACGCAATAAAGGGTAGCAAGGAGGTCGACCGGACAGTTTTGGAGGAGAAAGACTTAAACGGTTAACCGGGAGCGAGATCTGAAATAGTGTACAAAGAGAAGGACCGTGATATAGTGAAAGACTCGCACTGACCGGGCAGTGATAGACTAGAATTCATCGGGCTACTTGCAAACACTCAACAATTTTCTAAAAACTTAAAGGTGGCCCTTGAACGATAGACTTACCTAATTATAAATATATGGTGTTATTGTAAGCTCTACAATTCGTGTTCGTCTTGTGCATAATTCCTAGTCCTCTCCCATAGGCCTGTGCGCAATCCACTGACGCTAGCTTGGCACGGCAGCAGGAGAAGAGGAAATCGACAACAATCCCTCAATTATCAATTAAATCTACAAATTTCTCTCCCACTCACAGAAGCTTTATCGAAAACCACTGCACAATCTACAGGGATGTTGCTGGTTTTAGGATTTGAAAGTGTCGGGTTGAGTGAGTGGAATTGAAGAAGACGTGTGAATGAGAAAGAACAGTTATGAGACAGTTGGCAGACACGCGCAGCTATAATACTTGACAAGCAGTAGTTTTCTGATTGCTAAGAAGAAGCGCTCAGGACTAAATGCCGGGGACAAAAAGGGCGATTTCATGTCCTTAAATACTTAATAAGACTCTCCTGACCACGTGATACAGGCACTCACGCTCTATTTTCCCGCCACTATGCATTTAAACATCCTTAGGGGCTATCGGTGACATTATGCAACTCTCATATTATTGGCTAGTCAGATTATCTGAACGCAACTTGGTGATTCGTTCACATTTCAATTTCTACCGTACGTTAGAGTTCAACGTCCTTTAACGGTAGCACAGGTGTTAACAGCGTTCGTCTTTGCTAACATACCTGCCGAGGGAAAAGCAGCCTTCTTCCAATGAAGAAAAGAAAGATTTTACTCTGTAGTCTCCCTCTGCTGTCCGAGCGAGAATTCCTGCTTTTGGTGACATTTTTACACACTTACAGAATCTTTCACTTATAGTAAGCTGAAATAAAATGTTACATATATTGTAATTAATTTCTCATATCTGATGGACCACGTAATCAAAGGAACTCGTTTTTAGTGAAGAAATGTACTTTTTTATTTTCGACTACATGGCAAATGTTTAATTCATACATTTTATCACTATTTAAAATAAAAAAGTAATTTCTAATAAAAATATATTTTTGCCAATAAATATACAAGAGTAACGAGATTTTAAAACCAGATCAACTTATTTATGAAAATAACAATTATATCCATTTCTTTACTTTTTCATGTGCTGTGTGTTTCTTTGACTACATTTTCCTCGCCGTTGTGTAGGACTTGAACATTCCCTGGTGATAGAACTTCATTCCAGCTCTACAAAAATAATGACTCAATGCTTATGTAATATCTTCCATCATTTCCTAACATTGTTTCGGGTATAATAATGGTTGCATTGCCTCCAGAATACACATCAATTTCCATATCCCTTTAGAGAATCTTGAGCGATGGTTTTTCTTTGTTATTGCAGGTCAATAAACCAGAAACCCAGTGGGAGCACATTTTTCCATTCCCTGATCTCCTGATAGGCTGCTTTACTACACCCTATTTGGTGTTTTGGAGCAATTTCATCCACAGTTACACTTCGATGTTCCTTGAAGATCTCATCTACTCTTTTCTTGTTGAGTTGGTTAGAGGCACATCGCTGATGGCCTCTCCAAAGCTGATTTTTCATCTTTAAAACGTACCCACCTTCTGATACTGCTGCCACCCATGTACACATATACATATATGCACCCCGAAGTCTGTGATGAATTTCTACAGCGAAGATTCCCTATTTAAAGATAACTTCAATCACAGGACCCTGTTTCACAAAAGTATGAGCTAATAGATACAAGTGTATTAGTGCAGATTCTTAGGTTCTTATTAACTTTCTGTTCCACGAAAGATCTGCTACACTGGTATAGTATTAGTAAAAAGTCAAGTGTCGTCAATATCTCCTTCATAGCACTGTCAGAATTTAATTTTATGTTTTGCTTGTATCATTATTTCCACTTTCAGGATTTACGTAGGTTGGTATGTGTATAATTGTCATTATGATGGTTGTTGTGTATTATTATTCTTTTATTTTATTATTTTTTCTTCTTAAGTTAATATTTTTCAATTTTCATTATCAATATTTATTTATTAGCTTACATTTATTTATGTACATAATATTTTACATTGGTTTATATGTATACGAGTTTTGATTGTAATATTATCGCTATAACTTCGTATAATTATTAATTAATTATTAATATTTTGGTAGCGAAAGATGCCCTTATGTCTAATGGCCTTAGCTCTACCAGAATGTATAAATAAATATAAGAGTAAGATAGTGGAACAGCTGTTTTCCATACGTCGCCATACCTTGAATTAGATTATGTCCACTGTTTAGGGAGTTTTAATTCATAGAGCGTATCATAGGCATTCCTGCAAAATGGGCCCTTTTTCCCCTCATACATAATGATAATTTAAAAACTTTATTATGTATTTATCGATATTCAAACGTAATAATCGACTTTGAGACGACGGTCCCATTAGACTATATTTAGGAGCATCGAATTTCAGCCTTCGAGAGATGGCAGAAGAATCGAGCTTCCCGATTGCTCTCCGTCATTTATTTCGTTATCAATTTGATCATTTATATTTATTTAGTTGTTTATATTGTCGGCAACCGCGTTCTCATAAACAAAAGGTCGAGGCCGAAGTCGTTAAGGCGCAGATTCGTGAGCGGAAGATCTGGGGTTCGAATCCCGCCAGGGCCGTCCTCCCTGACTGAGGTTTTTTCCAGGTTTTCCTCAATCTTCATAAATGGCAAATGCCAGGTAGGTACCCTAAACGTAGTCCTGGAACGTTTCCTTCCTTAAAAAAAGAAACCCTTTTCCAATTTATCATTTTATCTCGTATATCATCAGTGCCCATCGCCTGTGGTGCCTCTGTAGCAAAACAGGCCACATAAACAAAACAAAAATGGAAAATTTGTGCCAAAAGAGATTATTTTAAAAGAGAATGAAAAATGAAAAGAAACTATTTTCGTGTCATGTAGCAAGAACCTTAAAAATACATTAACTAAGATGCTGGTCTGAAATATGCATTGGAAACGGGAAATGCCAATATCAATCATAGCCGTACTTAACCTAACGTTTATCATTGTACACAAATATTTATTTATTCTTCCTTCTCGTCATTATCATCACTTTCGCTAATACTTAGCACATTTGGGTCAAATCGCTCCCCAAATCATTAAAAAGATAACAAATTTTGTGCTAATATTTGAGGTTATTAATGTTGCTACACTTGTAGAGAAATTTATACAAATTAGCAGCCCAGACTGATATAATACTTTCATGGAACAGAACTACGAAAATTCGCTTGTAAATTTGTAAGTATGGAGCAGTAAACTACAAGAGTAGCAAAAATCTTTATGGAACATAATTTTACCAATAACTACAAGTTACAAGCGCAAACACTTGTAATATATTAAACTATACTTTTGTGAAACAGGACGCAGCATGCTAACGCAATGCAACATCATCTGCAGCCGTTTGCCAACGGTCACGTAACGAAAGCTAATGACCCAGGGCTTGCTCATTACCTGTCTTTGTTCTGTATATTATGACAATGTGCTTATTTTTCGTAATTAATTGGTTTTTGTTTGTTTTTCATACTGCACGTTTGGTTTTTGTGAATGTAGACAGGGAAGAACATACGCTTGTCACATCAAGTTGCATCATATTATATAATGGGACACTACTTCCGTTGGACTCTGTTTTAGTGGTCTAGTGATAACCGTATTGCCTCGGGAGTTCAATCATGGCCAGGGGTCGATAGATTTTTTGGCGTAAGATTCTAAGTACGGCTCCCTTCGGAAAGGAAATAGAGCCATGGATCACACGTCGTAGATTTACGGCACGTAAAAGACACTCAAGCCTGAAAGAAGACCCCTATGAGCAAAATTTATGGACCGTTTCACACCCTGAATTAAATGGGACGCTGATGACCTGCGATGTTAAAGAGCGTCCGTAAATAAATAAATCAACAACTTCCTTGGGAATGTGTAATTTTTTGTTCATTCAGTTTTCAATTGGGTGCCAAGCTCACTACGATGCGAAATATAAAATCTAGCTGCAGCATATGTTAAAGAACTTAAATGCTTATTCAGGACTGATGAAAAATTTCTCTATTATCAGAATTTCGGAAAAATCAATAAAAACTGAATATCATTTGCAATTTATATCGAAGTAAATAGTTTTTAGTGAATCAGAACACTCCAGCTAACATTTAGAACCTTGAAAAATGCTTTATTTTATTTATATTTATATACAGGGTCTCTCTCGGCAAATATAGTCCAGAGTTTTAATATTTTTCTCGAGAAGGGTATAACTTCGATTCTTTTGTTAAATCAATGTTAAGTAAACTCTTATCTTTCAAAGTGCTACAAATAAATTTTATCAGAAAATAAAATTAGCAATTGCGTGCCAAACAGGGCAAATTAAAAGGAAGTTTAAACTCGTAACCAGTATGCCGGTGTCAGGATCACTCCAGAGAACTTTGTTTACTACATAAATAATATTTTTGTTGCAGTGTAATATTGCGGCACCTCTCAGGCAGAGTGCTTTGAGTTGCTGAGTACAGAGGTTGTGTTGTATCCGAGGATAGATCCATAAGTTTCCTGCCGAATCTATTCTAGGTATGATAAAGACAAGAACTATATTTCACTTTTTGATATAGTTACCCTTTATTGCAATACACTTCTCACATATATGAATTTACATTTAAATCCTCCCTCCCCAAACAGTCGGAATTCTTGTCTGCAAAATGTGCATAAGCAGCATCCATCACTTCTTCGTCACACTTAAATTTCCTTCATCGAAGAGGAAATAGTACTTGGAACTTGATCTGGGCTGTAGGATGGATGGTCGATCTCCTTGAAGTCACATTTCTTCACAGCTTCCTTTGCAACAAGAGCCGTGTGCAGGCGCGTTGTCGTGAAGAAGGCGCACACCACCACTCAGTTTTCCTCCCTTTTTCTCTTTGATGGAAGCACGTAGTCTGTGCAGTAGGCCAGCGTAGTCCTCCCCATTTACTGTGATGTTCCTCTCCTTGAAGTCAATGAAGAGTACTACTTTACAGTCCCAAAATATTGTGACCATGATCTTCTTGGTTGACTGAGTGACCTTGGCCTTTAGAGGCGGTGCTTCGCCAAGTTTACGCCATTCCATTGATTTTATTTTGGTTAAGGGATCATAGTAGAGAACCATAGTTTCATCTGCTGTAACAATGATTTGCAGAACTTGTCTCTCGTTACCATGGCAAATCTCCAAAAATGCCTAACAACAGATGACTCGTAGCTTTTGGACTGAGAAAAGACGTCTAGGCACCCATCTAGCACTAACCTTTCATTTTTAAATATTCATGAATAATTCGAAGGACTGTTGTTTTTGAAAGGGCCAACCTTGCTTCTATTTGTGTAACTTTGAGCCGCCGGTCCTCCATAATTTCTCCTTCCACAAGAGCGATGGTTTCAGAAGTGAGCACCTCCAAGGGCCGACCTGCACGCTCTTGGTCTTCAATGTTTTCTCGACCCATTCGATAAAATTTTGCCCATTCTTTTAGGGTTGAATATGAGGGGGATGCTTTCCCACTTACATTGTCCAATCGCTGTTTAATTTCATTTGAAATAATTCCTTCTTTTGTGTAGAACTTAATAACAGCTCGATACTACATTCTGTACATGCTACAATCTTCTCCACTTAGCCTTCTTTATGCAACTATGTCTGAACAACGAAATACAGCGGAGCGAAAGTTACAGCTACAATTATTTTGTTAACAGATAAAGTATGACAAAAGTTAAGGATTTTGTGGAGGTGATAATCCTTACAGCAATGCTGGAAACTTATGGACCTACTCTCGTACGTCATTAATAATACTTTTTCCCCTCCGTCGGGTCAGGGTGACCCCACCATACTGTAAACGCAAGTACAATATCTCGCATTGCGATATGTTTCAACAGGAAATGTCAACCTCAAGCAAACAAATGAAAGCTGATGACCCGTAATGCGAAAAATGTATGTTATCGATGGTAAATGAGCTAAAGGATGAATACAGTGACGATGATTTAGAGCTGGTTCAGAGCTGGAAGAGAAATTACAAAATTGGAGATGAGGAAGAAGTGGTGACGACTTATATGAGTGAAGAAAAGAAGCAGATGGGGGCAATGTCCACCTTCATTCACACGAGACTATTACAGAAAGAACAGATTCAAGTGGAACTCCGTACCACCTGCCACATATTTCGGAACTCGTGCGCACAGTTTATTATTTCATCTGCCAGGAGCGATTGGAACTGTCAAAGGTCTCAGTGAGTCTTGCACTGAACTGAACACCGGGTCATGTCTGATAACTGGTGATGTTTTAGTGGAAATTGTTTTGAGAACAAACGAAAAGCTAAAGCAAATCAGACAGGGGCTCTCTGATAACAACAGATATCAATCAGCAGATACAGACATAACAGAGCTGAAGGCATTTTTGCGCTTGTTTTTCTATTCAGCAATCTCTAAGTTCACAGATGATCTAAATTCAATTTTCGCGACAGATAGGACTGGAAGATGATCTAGATGATAGATTGTTTGTAAACACCTACTGCAGTTTCGTCCAGTTGCCATATGTATTGAATTTTAATCACTTTTATTAGTTACTGCTTTTCTTGAATTTGGTATTTCAAGCCTTTTCCCCATAATAATTCACTTCAAAATGACTTATTCTTAAAATGACTGCATGTCGATTTTTAAAAATCACATATAGGGTGAAAAGACTGCACTATGCATTAATGAAGAAGCTTACAAAGTAATTGTTGTCTGATTAATTTCTAACAAAAAAAGTACTGTACTGGTTGTGAGTTAATTTTCGTGTCTAGAAATTTTGTTAAAAAAAAGAAAAGAATCAAGCTATACGTAATAGTGCGGCCACCTTACATTAAAACAAAGATATCTCCATTCTTAACTAGTGAAATTAATTCAAGTTTGGCTCATGTTAAAGCATATAAGATTTAATTTTATTTCTTTATTTTTGTAATGGTGTTTAACGCCCCTTTTTACTACTGAGGCACCACAGGCGGTGAACACTGATGATACATGAGATGAAATGATATTTTGGGACTTTTTTTTTTAGAAAGGAAGCGCTCCAGGCCTAAGTTAGGCTACCTGTTGGGCATTTGCCATTTATGAGGACTGAGGAAAACCTGGAAAAAAAACTCAGCCAGGAGGACGGTCCTGGCGGGATTCGAACCCCAGACCTTAACAACCTCAACCACTCGTGGCGATACTTTTATTACGCTTGTTCTAAGATTATGTGTATATTAATGGGTTATTTTTTAATTTATTAAAACTCTATTTGTATAAAGTTGTATTAATTTTTCCAACTGAAAAAAAAAATCTCGGTAACTTATTTTCTCCACTCAAATTGTAAACATTTTAGAGAGAGATAACACAAATGGACAATTTGCAACAATTAACTTACCAAGCCGGGCGCTGTTTTTTGGGTGGTAGGGTCATTCCAGGACCGCGTTGTGTTGTACAGTTGCTTGTGAATGTATCATTTAAATATACACTATCAGTCAGCTGAAGAAATATGTATGTATTATACATAAAATTATTAACATAAGCTTTTAAGCAATTCAAATAAATACATGTTTGCTACTTTATTTTCTGCCTTTTTACAATACATTTTCAACTTAAATTTGTGATTTATGTTCAAATTATTTTTATAGTTTGAGTCTCTTTTATCAAAATTAAAAAATTGGCGAGATTTGACTCCTATTTCTTTTAACACATTCATTTATCGATGTAGTTCTTCATTCAAACGTTCGTCATCTATTACGGACTATAATGGGCAGTTGATTTAATCTGGTACTCCATATATACAATTACATCTTTCGAAATCTCTTGCGTTTTATTGATTTTTTTTCTGTTATTCACACTAGACTCTCAACAAACATGTGGTTGCGAGTACTACCAGGCTCTAGGTCCAGGGGTGTAGCACAGAGGTCTGTGCCACCCGTGGTTTTTTGCATTAGGACGGCACCTTGTTCCCTAAACCGACCCGCCATTCGGCTGCAGGCGATTACGTCGCCCAAGCGCACCGAGTGAACTGCAGCTTCTAAAGCCGAGCGCACCCAGCTACCAGAGTTTCACTGGCTGATAGGTCGTACTAGCATAGACCTACTCCTTTATACGGCTGAGTGACCCCCAGCATTAAGGAAGCCACCACCGCCTCACAAAGACGGAGATTCCGGCGCACCGGCCCCCAGGGTACACGCCTTGAGCACTCCCCTGGGACACTCCGCTCTTGCGAGTACTCAATTTCCCGTGTGTTCCGGGTACCACTGCCACGCCGAGTCCAACCCAATCCGGACAACTCCCTTGCGGGAGGGGCTCGAATAAAGTCCGGCCCTGCTCCCTCTAGTACGTCAGAGGTACCATGGGCACTCAGGGTCCGCAGAGCCCGCACCTGGAGCATCTGTATAGCAACGACCGAAGCCGCGCCCCCCCCCCCCCCTTACGGGACAAAAGAAACAAAGATCAATACAATATATGACATTTACTAAGAAGACTGAACGCTGATGGAAGCTATCTAAACCACTATATTTCTCGCCAATAACATTTATTCAGTTAACAAATTTTCATTCTTATTTATATGACGATGATAAAGGTAATGTTTAACGACAACTTATTTACTAATAAAGGCATTGGAGTAAGTGTAGATCATTCTCAAGTCGCGCTCCAGAACCCTCTGGATTACTGTAAGATGATAGAACTAACAATGGGGACATGAACTGAGCAGTTCAAAGAATGAGTGTCAGAGGAAACCGAAAAATCGTTCGGCGTTAGTTTCTTAATGCAACAGAGAGAATTGATCTTATCCTTTGGGATGTTTTATTATTTATAATAATTGAAAGATACAGGGCAAAAAACCAACAGAGTCCAAAAACTGTAATTTTACAAGAGAGAAAAAGTAAAATTCCAAACTCTTAAACTCGGATACCTTTGTGCCTATTCAAATGAAAATATGATTTTAAAAATTTAGAGTACTAATTGTTGTTTCAGCCTGAAAATGCAGATACATGACTTTTTCCCTTCGATTTTGTAAGACAAAATTATACTTTAAATTATTTAATTTTAATTGCATTATGCAATTAAAAAACTAAATATGGACTTGTGTTGACTTGTGTTGACTTGTGTTTATGTGGTTCTCATTGTCAAGTCTTTTATGAATTTATCTCAAAAAATCACTATCATCATTAAAGATATCATCTTGGTATTCAAATGGCCATATTTTGGACTGATGGGCAGCAAGTTAGTCGGCTGTAGAACTTCTTGGATCCTTTATCTTCACAGAACTTCATCAAGACCACCAGATCCTTTCACTTCTTTTAAGGCAGAGGAATATGCGAGCGACAACGCTGGCTTTGTTTCTGAATATCTTATGCCTCTGGCTGTTTCACCATCTAATCCCTTTGATCTCTTATCAATTATTAGAAGAATGCTCCATTGTAGGTGTCGTTATGCTCAACGGTTTTTGATTATGATTGAAGATCATCTGTTTCAGTGGCCTGACAGCAAAGGGTAGGGCTTGGAAGTTAAAAATATACTGCAGCTGTTAAACATTGCTTGTTCACACGAGACTACAACAAACGGATTCGGCTTGACCCCTGCGATCACTTCTCTCCAGTCATCAGGAGTTTCAACCTTTGCATTGCTGAGGATCAGTGCCATTTTTTGGCTGACTCCATGAAAGAATGACCACGCAAAGTAAATATCGCTTTTACAAAGTTAAAGCTATTCAAGCAAATTAATTCACCAATAAACACGCCATTATACGATCTGAAATAATGTAATAACCTCAGTACGTTCAGTGATTAAATTATTATATCTTTTCAATTACTACAATAATGTTGAAACGGTATTTAAAACAAATAGTGGGTGTTAATTACATATAAGGAAAGAGGTGAGATTATGAAAGTATTTTCTTACTCTCCTCTCCGATGTTTGCTCCGACTAGCTCTGACGAGATTCTTCTGGCTGGAATTCTAGTTATCTGGATATAACAAGGAAAGGGAAATGATAAGGATATTGACACTATAATTAACCAGTTCATGGTTTTTTTCTCTACCAATTTTATTTATTGTTCATAGTTGATACATAATATTGGGCGGAGAATCGGCTACTACGTGAAGGATTTAAGGCGCGTTGTGGGTCACTTTCGCATGATCGCGTCTCTTTTTCTAGGAATATGTTTCTTTACTACTATCACAGAAGTTAACACTTAAATTGTTTGTCCATTGCGATAGCTAGCTGTGTCTGTAATCACTAATACCAACTAATTATTCTCAATTGCCAAGAGCGCCTGGAGAATGGACGTTAGAGTGTAAAATCGCACCTAAACTTATAATTAACACAGATGCGTCAATTGATAAAACTGAAGTTACACTATCTCGCTCGTAGACACATAAACACTTACTGGTAGTTCTCTTGTACTTGTCCAAACTTCGACTGCCCAGCGTTTGCATCACCCTGGTTTATGACACTTTTCCCTCTCTAGACGGAGTTTTAATGAGGAAGAACTCGTTTGTCCTTGACACAACTTTCCCAATCCTTCATGAAGCATATAGAGCATATGTGTTTACAAAGCATATAACAATTTCCCTCAGGTCAACTTTAACGACCGCTCGGGTCCGGCCGCATGTCTGCAGGAAAACAGTCTTCCACCCTGCAATCACATATATCTTCCTAGAGTCAATATCTGATTCATATTACACAGAACAAATGTAAACTTACAATTACAAGGAATAATAATAAACTTGCAATAATCGTATATATCGTACGTTTACCCTTACAGCTATAGTCTATTGGTACATATTACTTGACAAGTAATTAATTTATTCCTTATTGTAATGATTTAACACTATGAAACAATTAACCGAGAAGCATGCAGTGCTACCAATATCTCATTTTAAGTTTTTTTTTTAACTCTGTTGGTTTTTCCCCAGTACCTTTCAATCGTTCTAAAGACTTAAGAATATTGTTGACTATTTTAAATGAACAATTGTTAGAAATTACTTTAAATGCACCGTTTACTTAAAAGCCGAAACTAAATACAAGTAGCTTCTCATAATTCCGGCATAATTCCTTACTGTGCTTATAAAATATTGTGTCACATAATAGTAGTTTCACATTATATTATAAAATGCTTTTAAAAGTACTTACAAACATTTTTTTTCTTTTCTCACTCACTCTTTGTCTGTTACACCCACTTCCTTATATCCCTCTTTGTGCTTAAGCAACACAAACTTTCTCCAGTTGAATATTCATGTGTCTAAGAGGATTATTAAAATTAAGCCTTACATTATAAAAGTATAATATCGTTCTAGCAAAGTTTTACTTCTTTTATTTATACACTTGCAGGTCGTTGGGTGAATGATTACTGGAATCTGTGAGATTCTCTGGCCAGTGTTAGTACTTCCGCGCTGTATTCCTTATGGTCTTGCAAATTTATTAATTTTTTTTTTTTGTTGAATTTTAAAATCGAATCAAATGTCTCTACAGTAAAGCGGGCAATGTGATTTCAACTCAAGATGTAACATAATAGAATTCTTTCATTATACCTACACTTTACTTTTATTTTTGTC
Organism: Metallyticus violacea; assembly: GCA_030762175.1. Lineage (NCBI taxonomy): Eukaryota > Metazoa > Arthropoda > Insecta > Mantodea > Metallyticidae > Metallyticus > Metallyticus violacea. The sequence continues at coordinate 153,014,583 of CM060833.1, forward strand.
TTTATTTTATTCAATATAAACTACAGCACACAATACCCTAGCCACTTCTAGTTTGATACGAGGGGCATTCAATAAGTAATGCAACTAATTTTTCCTCGGCCAGCTTAACCTAAAAAATTACAATATTTTATGTGTAGAATCTTTGAAAATGTCCACTTAACTTCTTCTTCTTCTTCTTCTTCTTCTTCTTCTTCTTCTTCTTCTTCTAAGTCGCAGTGATGCAATTAGCTTTCAAAATAAACCTCTAAGTGATGTCCAAATGAGACTATTGTAATATCGCCTGCCGAGATGCCATTACGATGTTATTAAACGAAGTCCAAGCTGTAATATCCGTTGACTGACTTACAACTTGGTGATGTTCTTCTGTTTAATGCGGTGCTACAATTTCCCTATTCAGTCTCGATGGCTAAGACGAGAAGGGGTGTTATATTGGGATAATAGACGTTACTTCGGGGAATCGAGCTAGGTCGACTGCTTCAGGAAAGACGAGGTGTTTCCAGACGAATGCTGAATAACTCAACCACCTCTGTTAAAAGTATAAGTATTTATTAAAGGGTTTTCTTATACAGTTGGACGGGGATCCAGCGAGCACCAAGGCTTCTCTCCTGTCACTGAGTAAATTCAGGGACATTTTATACAATTGTAATGCCCAAGAAGGGGCAATAATCACCTATTATTGACATAAGAGTTATTGTTAAACACTTCCCACCACCATGAGGTCAACAGTTACCAGTCTTGACATCATAAGTTTTAAGGGGTCCATGGTTTTGGTTTGTTAAGCTTAAAACTAAGCAATACTTCCTCAGCACAATAATTCTGCCTCTCTATAACATGCACACGTAGTCATAATATTTTAAGTGAGTGGAAAAGAGGTTTGATTTTTGTTTTATGCAAGTGTTTCACTCTTTCAGGTCACGTCACCTCTGAGTGGCAAGGCAAGTCATCCTTAATATTTATTACGTCTAAGTCTTACTATGTTTGGGTTTATACAGTATGTTTCACTAACAGGATATATAGCGTGCTCTTACACAATATCATGTTCTTATTATATCTTGTCTACGTTACAATTCCTTACAATACTACGCTTTCATTACATTTTACTGGGAATTGCTTCATTCCACGAACTTTGCTAATGAAATGTTCTCGATTTTCTGCGAGGTTACACAAGATGTATAATTAAGCCCAACTACGTTATTCTTAAATGTGAATTTTCCCTATAAATCCATTTTTACGATGGTTTGGAGTCGGAGTTACGAAAAAAATCTTTGGTTATGAAGTTTGGTTAACGTATCCTTCTCTACACATTCAAGTAATCGTCCCTTATTCAACAACCTCGAATCTTTATCCTATGAGTGTAAATAAAAGACCCGAGACACCTCAAGATTATCTCGAAGTCACCTGTTAGGAATAAACTGGGTAACTCAGGTGGCTAGATCGGCAAATTAAGCCGAAGATTTTCGGTTCATATCCCGACCGTTATCTCGAATATTTTGTATTGACTCTTTGATTCCAAATACAATAAGGGAATAGGAACCAAATTGAAAATATGTTATAATGATAATCTCAAGAACGTTTGCATATGATGCGAAATTTCAATCCGGTGGAACTCAGGCTCCTGTAAATAATGGTCAAACTGCTTTCTGCTTCTTTTCGGATATTTACTATTTGTAGAAATTGTAGAACTTCTCTATCATGAATTAAAGGAAGAAATGTATTCGGTTAACTGGAACATTGAATGCTATTAGTGATATGGTTTTGAATGTCTAGAAGCCCCCCAGGCAATGTTGAAAACAACCCCCTCAAAAAATATTTCTGCAAGTGTCCTCTATTAAATAACAATAAAACAATAACAATAATTAGAGCATTTTATAATATTTCCTTTCATAATTCAGTAAATTATAATATAAAATAAATATATCATATTTTATCAGTATACCAATTTACAAATAAGACTTAAAATTAACATTTGTTTTAAAAAAAATTTTCCGAAGTCATAGTTTCTGAATGGTTCGTCGTGATACATCAGAATGAACCTTTTTTTTTTATTTGTTTTATTTACAGATGCACTTTGACATCTCAAGTCATCAGCGTCCCATTCTATTCAGGACGTGAAACGGCAGACAAATTTTGCTCAGAGGCCTCTTCTTTCAGGCTTGAGGTTCTTTTTCGTGCCGTAAATGTACGACACGGAAGCCACGGCTTTACCTCCATTCCGAAGAAAGCCATACTTAGGATTTCTACGCCCGAAAACATCCATTGACCCTGGCCGGGATTGAACCCGCGATGTTAGGTTTACGAGACAAATGAATGAACATTCAGATCATGCAACCTCACATCATGTAATTTTCGCTTTGGGGTGTCGTGAAATGAGGAGCTTTTTGCTCAGAAACCACGTGATCTCTGATAATATTAACTATTGATCATTTCAAATATTGGAGATGAAATAGGCAGTTATGAACCATCTGTAAAACTATGCCCAAAATATGTGATGTATATCAAGAAATGTGGTCTCTAATTGGAAAAAAAAAAACTTTGTAAAAAATGTACAATAACAGATAATTAAAACTTTTGGCTAAAAGCTAGTTTTATGCCACTATAGGTTTATAAGTCATAGATCCAAAGGTCAGATATTTAGGGAACCTGTTGAGCATGGGATATTATTTAACAATAGACTATTTCGGAGAAGTTAAATATTATTTTGCACCGTATTATTACAATCAGCAAGTAGATATCCAGATAATTTGCTCTAAATCATAAACATAGATAAGTCGAAAGAAATTCTCACTTTCTTTTAGTGTTTCTCTCTACCTGTTCATTGTGGTTAACATAATGTTGCATGGTTGTGATTTTCAATTATAAATGAAACACCAAAGGTGGTCACTAGTTCCATATTTTATGAGGCGTGAATAATAATCTCATTAATTAATTAGTCAACAATAATTTATTTACCCCATTACTACTAAAAGTCATTCAACATAAATATACCATTTGAGATGTTACTTTTTTCAAAAATACCGTGCATGTCAATTTCAGTAGTAAAATAAACACGGGGGGGGGGGATGCAAGCAAATTGTGCTTAACCAATAAAGCATTTTATCATTTAGTACCAAACAAAATTAGCATTTCAGTTAAGTTCACAACATAATTAAGCAATTCTTAAGTAGTTTTAAATATATTTCATAAAACATTAAAGAAAGTATATGCATTAATGCAGCTACATTTGTAGATCCTAGTGGCCTAGGGGTTACCGTACTTGCCTCGTAGACCAAAAATCACGGCCAGGGTCGATGGATCTTTTTTGGGTGTAAATATGCCAAAGTATGGCTTCCTTTGGAATGGAAGTAAAGCAGTGGGTCCCATGTTGTAGATTTACGGCATGTAAAGCACCTCAAGCCTGAAAGAAGAGGCCTCTCAGCAAAATTTGTCGGCCGTTTCACGTCCTGAATTGAATGGGACACGGATGACCTGCGATGTTAAAGAGTGTTTGTAGATAAACGAAATGAACAACAGAACTACGTTTATTATTCAAAGTTAAATGTAGAAAAAAGAGGGTGACGTAGCAGTACGTGAATTTTTAGATTGTAGTACTCATTTTAACCACTCGGCAGAATTCGTTGTATTTGTTGAGCAAAGAATAAATGTATTAAATGGATCACGTTAAACTTCTAAGATTGAATAGGTTACAACCTGATAATTAATAAGTTTGTCTAAGGACAGATATTGAATTTTGATCTTGATGAAAGGAATTTCAGGTTGCTAAAAGTGGTCAAGTAATATGTCTATATTTAGAGAGCATTTCTAAAAATAACAGCAAAAGGAATGTTGTGACATATATAATTTGTTAAACACCAATATGTAATATATGCACACAATTATTCACTTTCTATATAAACTCACATTATTGTAAAAACTTCGTCATTCCATAAAAAAAAAAAATGTTTTTGGTGGTGTTTGCAGCCAGGAATGCACCGTTTCTTTGATCTGATCATCACTCATAAATCTTTCTTTTTTCAAAGCGTTCTGGGAAACTGTATGTATGTAGATAACTATGAAGAGGTAGAGAAATTAACTTTATATTCTTTTCTGTATAGGAATGCTGTAAAATTTAATATCCTAATCTCCTAATGAATTGGCAATAGAACAAACAGCCGCGTGAGAGCATGCGTTATCATGTAGGAATTCATGCTCTTAGATATAAGCCTCTTGCAACGGCCCCATGTCCATTGGGGCTGTACTGTGTCGGGTACTGTTTCCTGCTTACCAACAAGGATGGTCGAAATTGTTATGGTCACTAGTGATCAGGAATATGATTCCTGCCAGAATGTCCTTCCTGATCAAGGTTTTTTCACATATTCCTCAGTGCTCATTTAACGGCAAATAGATAAATGCCTTAATCATAAGCCTTCCTCCCCCCAAAATGAAATTTGTCATATCATCTTATGTATCACTAGTTTATGATGTAATCATCACACTTTCTTTTAGGTTCATAGTGAAGCACTCACGTTTCGCCCTCTGTGACAAATATACTGTCTTCGTTTTGTTTTTCCTCGCACGCGGACCCAAAGCACATAGCATAGCTGCCTATACCTAGCCTCCTGCGCGATCCCTATGTATTTTTAATTGGTTTATATTTTTCACAGGAGATGAACTTTCTCCTTTCCAAGTCGAGGCTGTGAGGTGTACATTTAAATAATCTTTTAGGGAACTGATCCTCGCAATTTCTGTTGTGCACTCGTTTGTTTTGTGCTACACATTTCTTGCTTGCCTAATACATTCCCTTCTCTCCTTCCTTATATTGTTTACCTGGCCACGTCAGGATGATTCGCCAGTTAAATGGTATTTTGCCTCTCAAAAGCTCTTCAAGCTTAGAACGTAATCGTTCTGATAGTCAGGTAAGCTCTCGCCTTGCTTCCACATGGAGAATCGCATCCGGAACAGAGTGAATTACTTCTTGCGATCTTCTCTTCAAAATTGTTAGATCCGAAGGGTAAGGAAATTGAAGTATCTTGAAGTGTTATTATAATTTTGTGCAATGTTCTTAATGAGTATGGAAGTTGGATTTCCAAGCCAATATATAAAATTTACTTACCACTTGTTGTTTAACAGGCAGGTTCTATTTAATGTTGTTGTATAATCCCTTTATTAAAGTTATTGTGTTTATTTGGATATATTTTCGAAACGTGTACCTTTGTAGATATTGCTGTTTAACACATTGTATAGTTTTGCTATTTTAGATCATATTTATTCGATGTATGCATTATATTTGCAGTTATTATTGTATAATAGACCATATTGGATTTGTTAAGCACTCTTTTCTCCTGATGTAAAGTTATCTCTCTATGGCCATATGCTGGTTGGAGGAGAAGTTCCTTCCAGCACACTGCCAAGGCTAAAACTTGAAATAGCATTCAGTATTTTTGAAATACAAAACCTCATACGTAGTAGTTTAGTGAGATGGAAGTGTGGTTAGCGACACCTGTGTTAACCCAACATCAGTAATGGAAGCGAATAAAGGGCAAAGAAGTTAGTTCGTTTCTGATTGCTGATAGTATTCAAGGTCGAGAAACGTGTTATCGCATGTTCTTTGAGTATGTGGATCACTGCAAATTATGTTCGCGTGTACTGGAGTAGCATTAGAGATTACAAGCCGGGTACGTGTCACTGCTGGATAATCTGTACCCAGAACAGACCAATCTAATACTGTAAGGGTAAATGGATCTATTAGGAAAAACCGATGAATCATAGTGGAAGAAATTCATAAGTCATGGTTCCGTACACACATAACATAACAGTCCTGGAAAATTTGTGAGCAATAGTTTCACATCAACTGAGGGAGGAACAAAAGACTCCCAGAATGACTGAATCTTTGGGTCTCTTCCAATGACACCACCAGGAAGAACGTCTATTCCTATCTTCACTAGGAACAAAATGTGTTTCTATCATTTTGAGCCCGAGGGCAAATGTCAAAGACATTAGCGGGAGCACGTTAATTCTTCCTCAACGAAAAAAAACTCGGAGCCGTACACAAAAGTTCTGGTGAAGTCACGATGATGTTCTTCTTTGTCTTTAAGGGCCCACTAATTGACAAATATGCCCCAAAATACGGCCACAATCATATGAAGATACCTTGCAGAACCTAAAACCCACCATAAAAATAAATTCCTCCCAAACTATCCAAAGTTTTACGATTACTCTTGAGAGGTTTAACGTTTCGACACTTAAACACACTTTCTGCAGTGCAGATCTTTCCCCTTGCGATTTTTCCATTTTTGGCGACCTGAAGAGATATATTCTTTGACATCAGTCTGAAACGTACTGCAATTGCGTACGTTTGTGGATTTGTCAACAGTCTACCTAAGAGCCTATACAAGAAATCTTCCAGTGGGATCAATATAGTAAAAATTGCAGAGATTACTTTTGAAGTAATATATGTGCAGTGATATGTTTTCGCCTCTGACTATTCTTCATTTCCCTACTCCTCAGAATAAGTCATAATAATGCTCCTTATTTTATTTGTTCATTTGTCTTCGGTGAGAAATATTATGAATTATTTTAACTGTGTAAGATAATCTGGCTTGAAAGGAAATCTCTCAAAGTTTACATTTTCGCTGCCAGTTGTAGGTTTCACTGGTCTGGACAATTTTTTGCTGAATGAAATCTGTTAATATTTTCTGATTCCTTACCACGCAGGATCTCTCAAAGCAGCTTTTTGTTAGCTTTGTCCCATTGGGTTACAGTTTGTCAGTAATCAGTATTATAGACAATAGCAGTTTTTATTATTTGTTCGTTGAGCAGATCATAAAATAAAAATTCTGAGAGATTCAAACAAGAAAGTAAATTGTTCACTTTGGGAATGGAATAATATTGGACCAGAGAAAAAGGGCCACAAAAATAATTTAGTTCCTGGATTAGAAAAATGTGAACTATGAACCATTGGTTTCTCCTTCTAATGTCCTTCTACCATTCCATATTAAGTCAGTCCTGATGAATCAATTTGTTTCTGCTCTGAATAAGGATAGTGGTTGTTACAACTTTCTTGTTACAAAGTTCCCACAGAAAACTGAAGCTAAGATAAGCGACAGGTATTTTCGATGGAGCCAAGATTCGTGACCTTATGCCGGACGAGATCTTTCCCCAGTCGATGTCCGAGTTAGAGAAGTCAGCACATGGTTGGCATACAAAAACAATGGCAGAAAACTTTCTTGGCGACTGGAAATCTGAGAACTACAAAGAAATTGTGGAAGAAATATTTTAGAAATCTAGGTTGTAGAATGAGCGTTAGAGTACATTCATTTTCTCAATAACCATATTGATTACTTCCCTGCGAATCTTGGTGCAATGAGTGAAGAACAAAGACATTAAAACAATGGAAACCCGCTATCTGTCAATGATGCCTAATTACAGTTGTGCTTGAAAAGAGACACTACTGAAGGACATGTCACAAATTCGGGAAAAAGGAGGTTTTATTCTCCCTAATAATGAAAAAAGTTTGAGGATTCATATTCAGCTCTTTTTTAAATATATTTATGTTAAAATGAAACCTACAAAACAGTTTTGTCTTAGCTATATGTCTTAAAACTTATTAATATTTCATAAAAAATATAAATAATTTTTACGTTTTATATGATTTTGTTTAAAAACCTAACCCGGTGGAGTAAAACTGAAAACAGTTTGTGTGTGTGTGTGTCTCTCTCTCTCCCTCCCTCTCCCTCCCTCCCTCCCCCTCTCTCTCTCTCTCTCTCTCTCCGTCTCCAAATAAAGAACCATGATAAATTTTGTAGCCCAGTGTTCATTTTCCATAGTGTCCAATAAGAGGTAATTCATACACTACCCCCCCCCCCACACACACACAAAAAACGAAAACGAACATATGGAAACAGAAGATATTATCTGTTCTTGATTTTCGTATAGACAAGTTTGAGTACACAACGGCATTTTGGAAAAAAATGTGGCCCCCCAAAATTAGTATCTCATTTCACAGCACAAGCTTCATATCCAAACACAAAAACCGCTGGACACCTTAACCATTCTAGTTTAGCAAGGAGTCATCCATTGTCCATCTACCAAATAAACCAAGAACTTCATATCCCGCAGAGAACTATGGGTACTTCAACGGAGACTTTTATTTTCAAAATTCTGCCGCTTAGTTGTTGCAACATCTGAAGAAGAATGGCTTATGTTAGCGAGCGTTTTTCTGTGCATACCTTCTCAGATGCTAATTTCTCTGAAACGATGAATTTTAGCGATCAAGCTACACTCCCCATTTGAGGGCGGTAATCCAACTTGAATTCTTGAAAACTGAAAATCCCAAGCAATCCCAAAATGCGAACACATGATTACTACAAATTAATATTTTCTGTGAAAGTTTTACGGGCCCTTGCTATATGTGGATCATAATTATATCGAAAAACGTTAATATTTCTAAAAGAAAATGTTTGCGTTTTAATTTCCATAAATACTAATTATGTATAATGTTTTGCATAAAATGTAACACATGGCTAAATAATAAGAACAAGAGGTTCAGATATAATCATAATGTAACACCGAAAGTATACCATAAATGTATTAATGTAACTTAAAATTAATAGATAAACACTTTATACATATCGCATAAAATGAAATTTATGAAATAAGATTATAATTAATTTTACCTACCAATACTAGCTGATGTATTAGACACTGAAGCGATCTCTTTATCGATGCTTTAGTGACCTCAAACGTTGGATGCCAATTTGAAGCTTGTTTGTGTATGGTAGCCACACTTGGATGCCAATTTGTAGCTGTTTGTTGATGTTGATTGCCCCGACCTATTTGCCTACGCTTCAAAACAATAGGATTTCAGAGTAATTTTCACTGAGAGAGAATACATTTCGTTATAATAATTGCATAACTTAACATTTTACACTGCACAGTTTATTGATCGTAACGATCTTTACATTAGCAGGCGCATCTGGAAATAAGCTGGCTCCTCGTAGTGACCTTGAACTACATTCTATCCTGGTATTACTACTTTGCGACGGAGATGATAATTACTATCTTACTTTGATCATTAAACCGCACCTGTCCTCGCGTTTGAGTCACCGGCCTTCTAAACTTAGTAAACGTTGCGCTACTATCACGGCACTAGAGGCATTGCTTTTTCTAAGAAAATGAGCCGTCATCAATTTAACTCTTAACTCCCATCATGTACTCATTTCATCAAAGCATTTAAAACCTTGCTGAAGTGTTGAAAAAGTATGAACAAGTGATGAAAAAACGCAGGGAAATGATTCCTTATATACTCCCGTAAAAGTCACCTTCATTTGGTTTACAGACACCCATAGGTTTACAAACGAGGCGCGAAAATCCAGCGCTCCGGCGCGGCCAAAGTACAAATCATAATTACTCTCCGCCTGACGCTAACTCATTAAAAATACATAAAGCTTGCCTTTTATGTTCACTTATTGTTACACTTTACTATTTTTTATATTCTTTCCTGCTAGCGTGGAATTGTTATGATATAAGAGGTTGTTATCCTAGATTTATACATTAAGATAAAGTAACATTAACATTATTAATTAAACAAAGTAATCTATTGTAAAATATTTACTATTTATACATTCAAGTATAAGGAAGGCATGTGATAAATACTGCTTCATTGTAAATGTTAATTTGCTAGGGCGTGAAGTAATATGTTTATTCATAAGATGGATGGATAGTCTGGGGCGAAGAGGAATATTTCTGTATTTAGTCTTACTTGAAATAAACACTTTTTATAGTTTCTTTTATGAAAACAATTTGGTACATAACTTTTTAGTCACCAACAATAGTGTGCTATCGTGCGACATAACCAAGATTTTACGAAGAAAACCCAAAATAAATGTAGGAAATGTAGTTTGACACTCATAATACACCATAGCTTTCGAAATTTGTCAAGCATGTCTTCCACAATACTTTTGTTATTTGCATGCTTGTAGTTTCTTATAAAGTTTTTCATGACACTTTTGAAACCATCAAACCCTGTTATTTATTTTTTTTTTTTCAGTTCCTTCATATAATGTACCTATCATAAATCAACTTCCATCTGGGGGTCCAACATGGAGATCTTTAGGTCCATCTTTGTCCTACATTCTTGCGACGTGACCGCCCCTTGTAATTTGCTTTGGTAGCTATTTGTGCGATGCCTGTTGTGTGAGATAACTGATTTACTAATCTTAAGTTTTTCAAAGTTATGCCCAGCGTCTTGCGTTGTATTTTTCTTTTGCATATTTGAATTTTGTTCTTTTGTTTTTCTGTTATTGACCATGTTTGGCACCCATATAGTAATACACAAGTTTCGAGCGTCTGGAATCTGATTTTCTAGTTAGTGTTTGGTCTAACAATATAAACTTAAGGACCCAAAATGCCCTCCAGTTTAATTAGATCTTTCTCTGTACTACTTTTTCCATTTTACCATGAAAGGAAATCTGTTTTCCCAGGTATTCGCTCATATATACTTGGATCGAAATGGCCGGTAATTTTGTTCAGGGACTTTTTTCAAGTATAAAATTATTTAACTTGCCATAAATATATTACACGCAACACACGGCTTGAACTCCTTCTGATGAGCTTTTTACGTCCGTCGACTTCAGCCTGGTTCGAGTACGCTAATTTTATGATCCAGAAGAGAGCGTGTTACCCCTAGAACATCGCGGGTGTCTCGTGTAATAATAGTAGCCTTTTTTACCGTTAATTATAAGGTTACTGTGTTTCATAATGTTGCGTACGCTGGTCAATATTTAATTTCCTTAAAACGTGTGTGCAAAGGAATGATATTTAATGTGAAGCCTAGAATCTGTGAAAACATACACAAGATTGCTGTATGCTTTCTTTAAATGTAGCGGTTTCTACTGAATTTGAAAGCCCCTCATTCCAAAAACAGGTATTTACTGTTGCCAAATAAATATTTTTAATTATATAAAGGAGGAGAGATGTGCAATAGTGGATAGTTTTAGAGTGAATTCTCTTTCCCTTGCATAAGGCCAACTGTGCTGATTATTTGTTTTATTTTAAGGCCGTTTTTATTTAGAAATGTATAATATTTTAAGTATTTAAGACTAATATGAGTTAGACTTTAATAATATTTTTAAATAACAATGAATTATTGTAGCTATGAGCAGAAAAGGAGCTATAAAATGCAGGGAAACGTTCCTTGAAACTCTTTTTTTGGGAGCCGGTTCCAAAAGGCATGGAAAATAAGTAGTTTCAAGCTGTCCCTAAGCTGGAGCCACTAAGGGTAGCATTACAAATGTCTGTGTGTGCGAGAGAGAGAGAGAGAGAGAGGGAGAGGGAGAGGGGGGGGGGAATGGGCAAACGAAACACAATGGTGTAATCTCTTACATGACAGTGGCACAATAACGTCGCAGTACCGTCTCTCATTTCCAGAATCCGGATTTAAACGTGGCTGCAGCACAACTCTAAATAAGAAGACCATGCAATATTGGGGAATGTTACAGCAGCCACTGGCTGACCTTCTACAGCAGAAATCAGCGCGGCGTGCTTTTGTTAGTTTCAGCTGCACATGGAGTCTGTGTTGCAGACATTTTTTGTAATAGATCGTAAGATGTTGAGCAGTACTCACAATGAAAATTAAATGTAAAAGCTAGCTGCTACGTATTGCAATGGAATCATTCACAATGAATCACGTAAACATAAAAATATGACGTAAACTTAGAAGCTTGGAAGGTTCAAGGTTTTGCGTCTACGTCTAACTTAAACTTATGAAATCAGCCACTCAGAAAACACAGCTGCTCTGTTTGTAGAGCTCTATGGTAGAATTTATCCTTACACGGAGAACGGAAATCAAATGCAACTCTTGCTGCTTGCTGCTAAGTGACGGCGAAGACAGCTGAAGGTAGCAACTTCCACAGGCAGCTAGATAAGGTTTTCAAGGGAATAGTACCACGCACAGAATACGCTATAAATTTATGTTTATAATTTTTTTTTCTGCTACAATCAAAGGAGATTCGTCACCATTACAGTGATTTACCCGCCCCTATCAATTTATATTTACGAAAAACTACTGGGTCCATCGGTTTCTGTGATTTATCTGATATTAGTATTAGTGTTTATATGAATTTAATTAATTGCGAATTCCAATAAGAGCAGATTTGCCATCATTACAATACTGTGCGGCCACGCACAGTAGTTAGCGCTCTCCGCTGTCGCTCCGGACTTGCAGCAGCCTAGCAGCAGGAGTTGCACTTGACTTCCGTGCTCCGTGTAAGGGCAAGTTATGACAAGAAAACTGAAATTCAGTAACTCTGTAGACAGAATGGTGTCAATGGACAAAAGATTAATTGCATTATAAGAAAGCTATCCTTGCTCATATCATTCCAAGCAAATTAGTTACTGCACTTTGCATATGCATAAACGCTACCGTCGTCTGCTTAGAAGCAGTCATTTTCAATCAGATGTTAGTTGATCTTCGCTTGTTCTTATTTTTGACTGGCTAATACGTACGTTTGCGTCTTTCATTGTGAATGCCTACATACGACTAAGTTAACGTGTTACGTCTTATTTTATTATGTTTACGTTTAATTTTCATTGTGAATGGTGCCTTGTATGGTTCGTATTTTTTTTTCTATGCCATAGCCCATGGTGTTACTTGAATGATTTAATAGTGTTTAAATGAAAATCATTTTTGCTAATTTAATACGCAAAAGAAGGCGGTTTTTTTCTAGAATAACGCCTAATAGATTCTATTGTCATAGCAATCATTACAATTAACTTTCCATTTAGTACAGCGCGCTCATTTCTGGAGTCCATTGCCATGGATATCAGAAACTATCAGACCTTAGAAGCATTTCATAAGATACAGTTTAATGTTATTAGAAATAATATATTACATTTGCTTTATGTTACAATACAGATATTTTGCGTTTTATCCTGTTGTATAAATATTAATTCTATTATTGCTATTCTTATTTTTATTGCTATCATAAATCATCCTATTTACTTCATGGTAAGGTTTATATGTGTAAATACTTGTTCTATTATTATTGTTCTTTTAATTTTTTTTCATCATGCGTTAATCTTTTTCCATATTCATTTTCATTATTCATAATTATTTATTAGCACAAACTATTTATATATGTCATGTTTTACATAGGTATATATTAATACGATCATTGTCCTCGCTACCATTTATATTATAATTGTTTTATTGTCACTGTAAATTAGTGTAATTAGGTTGGTAGAGTTGAAGAGAACGTCTAATGGCCACAGCTCTGCCTGAATAAATAAATAAAATCAATAATTTGAATTCCAGAACATAGTCATACAAGCATAACTGCTCCGAAGTGTTGTTAACGTTACATACACACAAATAAAATACGTAAATGTATTTTCACCCCCTCCGTACTCTAGTAGTAACGTTTGCGACCGCTAACCTGGAGATCCTGGGTTTGAATCCTTGTCAGATCAAGCTGTATGATTATGTGTTTTTTTTTTCCCCGGAGATTTTCCTTACCTTTAGGAGGCAAATGGATAGCTTCAAGGCACCAAGGACTTCAAGTTCATTTGCGCCATCATCAATTTATTTCATTTTATTCATCCCTACAGACTTACACGTAGAGTATTCAGTTTGCAGCGGGATGACCAATGAAATCAAAGCGACAGTAAATAAAAAAATTAAATATTCAGAGGGAGGCATTTATAGTGTCGCGACGACTTCTCCAAAGCGAAGGGGAAAATAAAAAATGCTTCAGATAAAATTTGAAGTGCTCTTAAGGGGTCATAAGATAGCGACCTTAACTCGTCCTTGAAATTCCTTTCTCAATATCGAATTGATTTTTTAAAATGAAATAGTTTTATTTTCTTTTCCGGGATACATCTCTCAGCTAGGGGTGATAGGTGATGTGATATTGGAGAAATAAGACAGAAAATGTTTTTCACTCACCTTCAATTTACTGGCATCAATTTACATCAGTTGTAAAAGTTTTGAATTTGTAGTGGAGCCGTCAGCGAAATTCAACAGGCTTCTGAAAATCATCTCCATGAAGGGCTTGATGTAGGCTAATATGATATGGAGTATTTGTGACGCTTAATCTCTCTCCTTTGAGAGATTCCCAAATCACGTTCCAGTTGACGGGAATTTCATTGAGTATTAGCGGCAACTGCTGCTAATACAGTGATTTTCGAATTTTCCCCAATATCACTTCTCATTCGATGGTGTTTTGTTCGTGCGACACTCCCGTTTCGGAGAGTAAGTTTGCAAGTCGTTGAGAATTTCTAACAGATGGCTGCCTCCTTTCAGGATGTCGATCTCCGTATAAGTTGAAAGACGGTCTAGCGCTCTTATGAACTTTGCCATAAATGTAAATCATATCCATCCTCTCATTGATCGTGTATCGAACATCCATGATTGAAAAACGAAGCGGAACTGGCTGAGGATAATATCCTTTGAAGTTTGAATTGTCAATGATGAGCACTTGTTTGTGTACCGATATCAACAAATGAGCATCTGCGTATAAACAAATGAGTTTCCTTTATAGCAACAACAAAACAAAAGAGAAGTGAAAGTAAGTCATAAACATTTGCTGTCTTATTTGCCTGATATCGCATCATCTATCAACTCTACCTGATAGATGCACTAGAACTTTTATACTGAAAATGTAATACTGTTTTTATTCCCGGAAAAGAAAATACACCATTCCCTTTGATAAAATAGATTTGACCTTGAAATGGCATTCAGAATGACATTTCAAGGACGAGTTAAGGACACTATCCTTCTAAGAGCACTTCAAATTTTGTCTGAATCATTTTTTTTTATTTCCCTTCATTTCGGAGGAAAATGGCCGATACACCATAAATGTCTCACCTTTATATGCAGACGTCGCGAGAAGACCAATTCAATCAAAGCTACAATAAATAAAAAATTGTTAATGTTCCTCAACGTTGATTATTATTTCCGGATTAAATAATATTCACGGACGAAATGTATATACTTGTAAATTGAGGGAAAGAAATATAACCATAAGAACATTATAATTTATTGTTATTTGGCTTATTCATTAAATTATTATATTACTTTCCAATAAATATCGCGTAATATTTTTAGAAATTATTATAAAGTATTTTATTAAGTTTTGAAATTTCATTAGTGCAAAACCTCAAGCCGTTAGCTTAAAACACCAAATTTAAAATGATAACAAAAATTTTGTTTAACCTATTCTCCAGATGCATCATAACACTTCTGTAAACATTCATTGGATTCCACAAAATAAACAATGGCAAAATGTGGAAAGGCATGAGAATAGAGTGTATTGTTAACATCGGTGCTATTTCGCTGAAAACTATTTTCAGCTTAGAACATGTAACATAATATACCTTTCTTTTGTGTAGACTGTACGTTGGAGAACAGCAATAGTGTGTTCAGGTGCAGCTGACCCAGTCCACGGTTAGAAAAGAGAGAGGAAATGAAATTGCGTTAGCGTTGCTGCAAAAGTATACCAGAGCATCCGTAACGCATTCTTTCTTTCTTATATATGTACCATTCCATACACACAAAATACTGGAATATCTTGCATTCTTGAGCACATGAGTATACTTTATAAAGTGTAGGCTGTTCTTTCATTTTCTGTTCACTGTCACTGAGACCCTATTAAAAATGCATTGGGCTCTACCCAATTGCTTAGCGACTATTCTGTTTGCATTATATTCTTGAGAGAACATAAATTGGCATTTGTTTATTTAGTATTGTTTATATTCGGGAATACTACAGGATGAACAATCCTTCACGCAACCGGTTTCCTGGTACGCGGCCGGCCGGCGAGGCTAGCTGCTGTGTCGGTGAAGTCCACTTGCGCAAAATTTCGACTCCCACTGAAGCCTCTCGCAGCGGAGGGGAAACATTGAACTCCAGACATCAAGACCCGAGGCAAGACAGAAAGAACATCTAGTCATCTGATTAATTAAATAAAATTAACTACCGTCGATATTAAACCTCCTAACAATAAAAACTGTTCCAAAGCTCAACAAATGTATTCATATCATTAGACTCATTTCCATTTGCCTTTATTTTATATTCTTATATAGAAAAAAATTTATTATTTACTTCCATTTATAAGTGATGAATTCCTTGTTCGTTCTTCATGAATGTTGTAAATAGTTTGTAACTAGTTAAGCATAATCTCCAATATTTTATTCAACTGTTCACCAATTATCCTACCAACACTTGAAATACTAACCTAGTAAGTGAATTTTAGAGCCCTCTTACGTATAAATTGTATAGCGAAATACGTATTATATTAAGTGTTTCACTATGAAATTACGCATATCAGGACCCTAAAATTGGAATGAGAAACACATTTTAAAATTTCATAAGTGACTCCAATAAAATGAACACGTTATTACTCATAAATATTTTTTATTCTTTTATAGAATAAATGGAAAGTTCTCATACGTAAGAAACAGAAGTAAATAAACATTCTCACAAAACATAAAAGGAACAGAAAAAAAAGTTATTTGATTTATTTATGGACGCTCTTTAACATCTCAGGTTATCAGCGTCCCATTCAATTCAGTGCGTGAAACGGCCGACAAATTTTGCTCAGAGGCCTCTTTTTTCAAACTTGAGGTTCTTTATCGTGCAGTAAATGTACGACACGGGACCTACAGCTTTACTTCTTTTCTGAAGGAAGCCATACTTAGGATTTTTACGCCCGAAAAAAAAATCCATCGATTCTGGCCGGGTTTGAACCGGCGATCTTGGATTTAGAAGGCAAGAATGGCTACCACTACACCAGGACCGACCAAAATAAACAAATTGAATATAATACAGATTGTGAGTTATAATACATCAGATATTTCACATAATATTTCAAATGGAAACCAAACGAAACATCAATGCAAATTAATAGCAGAAAAGAAAAATTTAAACCATTAGCTTTTTAATGGTGTTGAAGGCCCGTTTTCGCTACAAAGACGCTACAGGCGATGGGCACTGATGTTACATGAGATGAAATGATATATTGGGAAAGAATTTTTGTTGTTTTTAAGGAAAGAAACGTTCCACGCCTAAGTTTAGAGTATTCCCCGGCATTTGCCGTTTTATGAGGACCGAGAAAAACCTGGGAAAAAAACTCAGTCGGGGAGAACGGCCCTGGCGGGATTCGACCCCCTAACCTCCCGCTCACGAGTCCGGCCTTAACGATCTCGGCCACCATAGTGTTTAAAGCCCCTTTTTTACTATTAAGGCATCACTGGTGGTGGACACTGATGATACTTGAGATAAAATGATAAATTGGATAAGGGGTTTTTTGAGGGAGGAAAAGTTCCATACCTAAGTTTAGGATACCTCACCGGGCTTTGCCATGTATGACGACTGAGGAAAACCTTCTGCCGGGATCGCACCCCAGACCTTGTCTTAACGACCTTATCGTTATGTGATTATTCACAGATAACTTCACGGTAGTATAAAGCGTGTGATTAATGCTATGTCTCGTGGGAACGCTTCTTTAATAAGTATATTTTCTACTTTTGATAACTTTAAAAAATTAAGAGCTAGTTTTGCTAGTTGTGAAGACATTCAGAAAGCTTTGAAGTCGTGAATGTTGCTAAGAATAGCCGCATTACTACAGAGAAAGTTCGGCTTGGAGGGGCTATAAGTTTGAGCTACTTGCGATTCGTTTAGCTGGAGGCGAACTAAGAGAAAGTTTTGAAGCGAATTATGAATTGCGAGATGAAAGTGTTACTTGTGGCAGTTTGCATGTCGCTGGCTTTCTGCTACGGAAACCAGTTGCAGGTACATCCGACAAGCATTTAATCATTTTTTTGTTGCTCACAGGTTGCTAACATTAAAAGTGATTCTGTTCTGGTGGAGAGGGCGATTCAGCATTTAAATAGAAAATATTACCGCATGCATTTCATATTTTATAAGTCAGTTACAAAAGTTTTTACTTCCAGTAATTTAACCAAACTGTTTAGTAGCATGGGAAGAATTTTCTTGAAAAGTTTTACATGGTAATAATGAACGACAGTGCAGCTGGAAACGAGTACATCAGTATAGTGGTTGAGGATACAAAAACTATCACTTATTTTTTCTCTCTCTCTCTTTATTTAACATAAATGCCCTTAAAATGTTCATTCTTACGTTTGCTTACTCTAATTTTAGCTTAAAACGATAATGAGAAAACATATTTATGCATAGCCGCCTCTTTAGCAAGCTGTATTGTTTACTTGAATTGCTAAATAATAAAGGCATTTATTATTTTATTTCTTTTCTCTTTCTTCTTTTACTAAATTATCTTATTTAATCCTAGATTTATCGTTGTTATTTAATCATACTTTTATGGTTATTATTTAATTGTAGGTTTATCGTTATTTAATCATACTTTTATGGTTATTATTTAATTCTAGGTTTATCGTTATTATTTAATCATACTTTTATGGTTATTATTTAATTCTAGGTTTATCGTTATTATTTAATCATACTTTTATGGTTATTATTTAATTCTAGGTTTATCGTTGTTATTTAATCATACTTTTATGGTTATTATTTAATTCTAGATTTATCGTTATTATTTAATCATACTTTTATGGTTATGATTTAATTCTAGGTTTATCGTTGTTATTTAATCATACTTTTATGGTTATTATTTAATTCTAGGTTTATCGTTATTATTTAATCATACTTTTATGGTTATTAGGTTTATCGTTGTTATTTAATCATACTTTTATGGTTATTATTTAATTCTAGGTTATCGTTATTATTTAATCATACTTTTATGGTTATTATTTAATTCCAGGTTTATCGTTGTTATTTAATCATACTTTTATGGTTATTATTTAATTCTAGATTTATCGTTATTATTTATTCATACTTTTATGGTTATTATTTAATTCTAGGTTTATCGTTATTATTTAATCATACTTTTATGGTTATTATTTAATTCCAGGTTTATCGTTGTTATTTAATCATAATTTTATGGTTATTATTTAATTCTAGATTTATCGTTATTATTTAATCATACTTTTATGGTTATTATTTAATTCTAGGTTTATCGTTGTTATTTAATCATACTTTTATGGTTATTATTTAATTCTAGGTTTATCGTTATTATTTAATCATACTTTTATGGTTATTATTTAATTCTGAATTTATCGTTATTATTTAATCATACTTTTATGGTTATTATTTAATTCCAGGTTTATCGTTGTTATATAATCCTAGGTTTATCGATTTTATTTAATTCTAAGTTTATCCTTATTATAAGGCTTCAATTATAAACCTTGTTCTTTGTTGGTTCAAATACCGTCACGGGTGGGAGGTCTGGGGTTCCAATCCCGCTAGGATTGTCCTCCCTGACAAAGGTTTTCCTCAATCCTCATAATTAGCAAATGCCGGGGGGGTACCCTAAACTTAGGCCTGGAACGTTTCCTTCCTAAAATAAATATTTTCCAAATATTTCATTTAATGTATTAGTCGGTCCTGATGGTGTGGTGATAATCATACTTGCCTTCCAAACCCAAGATCGCGGGCCAGGACCGATGGATTTTTTCGGGCGTAAAAATCAAGTATGCCTTCCTTCGGAAGGGAAGTAAAGTACGGCACGAAAAAGAACCTCAAGCCTGAAAGAAGAGACCTCTGAGCAAAATTTGTCGGCCGTTTCACGCCACGAATTGAATGTGACGCTGATTACCTGGGATGTGAAGGAGCGTCCAAAATAAATCAAATAAAAAAAATCATGTATCACCAGTGTCCATCACCTGTGGTGCCTCAGTAGTAAAAACGGGGGTTAAACAACATTAAATAAATGTTCGTTCAAACGATGTTTTACTACTCGAGTACTGGGGTTTATCGCGGATGGTAGTGTCCGTATTTCAGATCCGTTAACCCACTTCCTGGACATACACTTTCTGAATCTGTTTCCTACCGTTATCACTGCGGTTTAAATTCATTTGCAAAGAAAATAAGACATTTGCGTGCTAATGTTATTTAAAATATGAGTGCATGCAGATCTTCTACTTGTTTTCAGAAGCCTAGTTCGCGACATTATGCACAAATTGAAATGTGCAAAACAAAGAAAATAAAGAAAACAAAGTGAAAATGTACGAAGTTAACAGAAGAAAAACTAAACGAAATTGATGTAAATCATGAACATCTGTCAGCAAAATCACTTCCGAAACAAGCTGGGCTTTCAGAATGTAGATGAAAACATTATTTCTGAAATGAGAAATGAATCTTTTGGTGTTTGAAATGAATCGTGTCTATCAGAATGTGTTTTTTTTATGCAATCTAGGGAAGACAACAAATGCAGCATCTGCTATAATATTGCATACATGTTTTAGAAAGCGGAGTAGAATATGGGCGCCGCCGGCTGCAGTTCGTTTACTATTTGAGAGGTAACTCATCGCTTGAGTGGACAATGTTTATGAATAAAGTCCTGTACATCTTAAATTCTTTCCAACTATGCTTATTTTATATACATTTTGAGTATATTTTATCTAGTTTATCACTTTTTAAATAGAGTCCAAATGAAATACGAGATCTACAGTTGATAGATCATAGTATTGATATAATACTATGCCAAAATTTATATTTTCTGTAAATAATCTATTTTTAATTCATGTTTTGTATAGAAAAATGATAAGTATTACAGGTAATCACAAAACACGGCAACAAATAGCACTTGGAACAATGGTTTTAATAGAGCAGGCAGGAAAGTAACACCTAGGGTGGAAAAAAATGTATACACACTTTCACAGTGGATATCTATTTAATAAATTTCAAAGTTGAACCGTAAAACAACAGCAATGTGTAGTATGATGTTCTATAAACAGATGTGACTCACATACATTATGATAGTGTTGCTACGTGACAGGTAAATCAACAATAAACAAATGAAGCCAAGATTATCGTATGATGTTCTGTAAACAAATGTGACTCATATTACCTTATGTTAGAGTTGCTACAAAAAATGCAGTCAAGATTATCGTTTGAAGAGCGGAAAGCAATTTTAAAGTGGTATTGAAAAACCGAGAATGTTGTTGAAGTTCAAAGGTAATGGAGACGTGTGTACAGAACAGAATCGCCAACGCGAGTAGCAATTGCACGTATTCGAGACAAATTTGAGACTCGTGGTACTGTATACCGTAGAAAACCAGCTACACCGGCAGCACTTCGGGAAGAAATAGAAACGGTATGTGCTACAATCGCTGAGGACACTTTCGCAAAACGTTGCTCAATCAGTAGCTCAGTAGCTCAGAAGTGTATCGACGCCAATGATGGGTATTTTGAGCAACTGTTATAACTGTAAAAGTCTAAGATGATTAGTGCTCATAATGTTCTGTTTGTGTGAATTCAATTTTGTTATGTTAATACAGATTTTTCTTCGCTTGAAGTGTGTGTACATTTTTGCGCACCTTCTGTATATAGCATAATTGATTGGATTTCAAATTAATTAAGAATTAATAAAGAAATATTTATACTTAGTGTTGTCTTTCATAATATTTTCGGAATACATTTCGACGTGCTCCTATCAGAGCTAATTGGATATGCTATGCAGTTCTCTGAGCTTAATTATGATAAAAAGATTGTGCAGGGATATGAAATTGCTGCATTAATCTTTTAGAGCGGCAAAGTTAAATTTCACGTTGCGTTGAGATATTCTACATCACTACTCTTTATAATATGAAGAATTGCGCCCCAAGAACAGAAATCCTTCCATTTTTCACATGCCGGTCGCTATCAAAACACCTCGCTTCTCGAAAAGGCAGCTAGTGTAATCCAGCTCGCAAAAGGAAATTCATTTATCTAGTTCTTTCCGCTTCTGTTCCGTCGCCTGTTGTACTGTTTTATAATTCATGGCTTACTTTGACGTGGCCCTGCAGCTGTCTAGAGCAGAACTGCTCGGCCTTTGAATGCTTGTCAGAAACCAATGAAATTTCTAATGTAAAAGGCAGAACACCCCTTCCTGCCGTCAATCTCTCCTTTATCTGGACATGATCTGGTTTTATATTCTTGAGCTCTGCAGTGTTGTATCTTTCCTTAATTATGCTTGTATCAGAATTATCGTTCTAATCAATAACGATTTTTTCCCAAGCTTTACACAAAAATATAATCTTTCTTAATGCATATACATAAAAAGTCTTTTGCCTTAAGTTATGAAGTGTTCAAATGTTGTTACATATTATTAATTATTTATGAGTTTTTTACTAAGTTCTTTACTTTGCTTTGCATCATTCTTCCCTGTGAAGCAGGATATGTTGTCTCAAATTTTCCAATTGCTTCTGACGGTAATTATAATAATAATAATTGTACTATCTTGTTTCAGGTATTGTTTAACGCCAAGAATAGCATAACAATCAAGGGTTTCAATGTTACATTTAATCAGGACTTCAATATTACAAGAGTTAGTGAATGTAAATAGATATTTTTTGACTAATAAGTTATATTCAAGTTATCTTCCTGTAATACCAAGAATGACAGTGCACATATATGTCTTTGTTATGTTCCTGTAAAAGGGAAAGACATGCTGAACCTTTGTCGCAAAAATAGGAGGAGGACATTAGCTTTCCTGAAAAGCCTTTCTCATTCAAACCCTTCCAGACAAACTTGTTGATCCAAAGTGCCATATGTAATTACACTCTAAAGGGCAATATTGTGTTTTCAATCGGTAACTGTACCTATCGTCAAAAGGAAATACCGCATACGGAAACATCTGTTTTTACAGAAACCAAGATAATAGCTATTTCAAAGGTAGATCGCATATATTGCAGAAGCGTGCTTTATCGCTAGATTCTAGTGAAGGGCAGATGTCTCTTTCGTAGCGTGGAACTAGTAGATGTATATTTCCTGGTAAAGTCCAGAAACTTCAACCAATCAACATATTACAAAAACCCGACGAATAAAAGCGAACTTGTAATAAACCATAACCTGTGTGATCCAATAACATTCTAGAAGGAATCAAGTTCAATAATATTTAAAAGAATTAAATTTTCGCGAGGGGAGGAGCGAATTCACCTAATAGATTTAACATTAACTATAAGAAGTTAGTTTTAAGCATTCGAGGGAGAGTAAAAGGGGCAGCAGTAATTGCAGTCAGTAGTAACAAGAGTAGAAATAGTAGCGGTTAGCCAATATCAGTTTCATTCATTAGTTATCCAGTGACTTAGTAGGTCAGTTGAGTCGTCACAGGGAGTCAAAGTAAATCGGTCGGTCAGTGAGAGTCAGTCAATCAGTTAGCGCGAAAGTAATAGTAAGAATAGTCACGCGGAGTCAGTGATAATCTGAGTTATTACAGTGAATAATCCCCTTCCTCTCTAATGAGTCATTAAGTCATTAAAAGCAATCCAAATTCCCCTGAGATCCCTATTCTCTGCATTGGAATCAGAGAATTAGGAAGCATGTAACTCATGACTCCAAGAGCCGAGGCAAGACAAGAAGAATATCTAATTGTCCTATTAAATAAATAAAAATAATCACCTATCCCCCACTATAATTTCGGTTCCACCAGTTGCCTATAAAGTGTAGATAGAATGGCAGATTGGACGAGTAACTATGTAACACAGATTGACATTTTGTAAGTGACCAATATGTAAGCCTAGCTACATTATTGGTGAATTCTACGACAGTCGTTACACATAAACCTTGAGTGTTTCACTCACTCTTGGCCCCTGATTTTTGACCATAACTTTCCAGCAAATGAACATAATTTGACAAAATTTTATACTGGCATACCTTTGTGTATAAAAAGATTATTTAAGGATACAAGTGCTGGCGCTGTTCTGTAGCCCATGTTTGCTTGTGCCTCTGCTTCGGTCTATGCAATCAAGCTCTGCTGATGTTTCAAAGTCGTAAACACTAATTGTGCCTTTTGTGTTATGCCGAACAGAGTATGTGTGTTTATTCTCCACACATACTGGGAAACTGCTGCAATAAAGGAGTGCCAAAGACAATTTACTGCGCCGTTTACGGTTTGGAAACCACCGGCAGAGCCATCAAGGCAGTTTTTGGGGAAGAAACTGGATACCATGAGACATTGCTGGATGTGCACAAACGACGTCCGAAATTGCTAAAAGCAACAGTGCAGGAAGTGCAAAACGGACTGCAGAGCTCCCCACGGAAGTCCTAACCTAAACTGTAACAGGAAATGAAGTTCACAAAGACACATATCAAAGAGCTGCAGGTATGTTATATTACTGTGCTGGATTTACAGCTACCCGACGGACAGTATAAACTCAATTGCTGCCATTGGTACCAGTAGTAAATCAATGTACATAATGGAATACAGTTGATTCTCCGGCGAAGCTTAGTCCCACTCAAATGGGCGCGTTAATATCCGTAGTTGGGCTTGTGAAATCCTCACATAAGATTCCTCCTCGCGATAAAAGCTCTGTCACGGAGCCGCATTATCATATCGCAGTAGACACTAAGATCTTTGACGATTTGTGAATCATTTGTACTAAAAGAAACTCCTTTTTTCAAGGAACTTTAGCCACCAAGTGCGCCTGATTTTGTCTCACCAGATTTCTTCCTACGGGGCATGCTGAAAGGGAAAGGATATCAAACCGCGGGTTTCTCGTGGAACTTAACAAAACATTCAAAGGGAAATCGAGACTATTTCCCGACGTGTTGGTGAATACCTTCCGGAATATGTGAACTTTCAACATTTGCTAAGACACTATCGTGGATTTCATATGCAGATGTGGGTTTATGTCACTGAAAGATCAGTCATTTTAAAAGTCATAAGAGGCAGAGAGAGCTACTGAAAAGTTCTACACATCTTGAACTCGATGACCTCATTTAACAATCTATACGAAAATATGAATTATAATGTGCCAAATGAAGAAATTTCTGTCTTTGCTAAAATAGTCACTAATATTTATAAAGGTGAGAGTGCGCAATAATTGGTTTCTTTAGCTAAAGGTTCGTATTCCGCCAAGTTTGTAACAGCTAAATATTTATGCAAAGATATTTTTGAATGCTGTTTAACGCCTGTTTTTACTACTGAGGCACCACAGGCGGTGGAAACTGTTGATACATGAAATGAAATGATATATTGGGAAAGGATTTTTTTTAAGGAAGGAAACTTTCAGGCCCAAGTTTAGGGTACCTCCCCGGCATTTGCCATTTATAAGAACTGAGGAAAACCTGAAAATCCTTCAATCAGGGAGTACGGTTATGGAGGGATTCGAACCCCGGATCTCCCGCTCACGAGTCCGCGTCTTAACGATCTCGACCACCCGTGGCGGTACAAAGATAATTTGGTTTGGTGATTTAGCAGAGTGTTTAGTATTTTATAACTGTAAGGGTAGCACTTCATAACGATGGCCTAGAAAAATGTAGTGATCAACTGGGGTCATAATTAATTTAATTAAAATGTTTAAACTATCGCGTGATGGATGAGATTTCCAACAGGCATCCTATTTCCTCATTTCTCTGAAAAGAAATATTTTCTGCCATACTGTATTTGCTTTAAAAAGTCAGTCAAAAGAACTTCACATAAAGTTAAAAGCGCAAAGGTCGTAGTTTAATTAAAGACACTTTCTCTTTGGTATTGCGAAGAAGTCATTCCTACGGAACAATGAGGTTCAAGAACTCATAGAAAGGGTTGCAGAAATATTTCATTTCATAAAAGCCTTCATCTCATATGTGCACCTTTACATTACTGAGTATTTTCTCGAAAAATCGCCACTAAATTTAATTTATGAATTATTTACTAAATGTGTTTTATATAAAAATGCATTTTGTAAAAAAATATTATTTTAAATTTTATAGCACCAGTGAAAAAACATTTAGCATTTAAATTGTGAAAGTAGCAATGCAATGAAAGTTTCCGTAATGTCCAGCTTTAAAAGTATTAGAAGATTGCATGACATTGCAATTAAAGTAGCTGCTTATTTAAACTTTAAACATATAAAGAGAGATTAAACTCGCATTGCTGGGGACATTTTCTTATGCAAATGAGTAAATAAAGTTATCCTTTCAGACAAGAATGTTATTTATGTCGAACAGCAATCTCCACTGAGGTGGGAGCAGAGAGTTAAAAGTTCCCCGAAGTTTTAAAACTAGAACCAACTCCTGCTGATTTTAGAATCAGGCATTTTGGTGAATCCCCACCACTGATCGACCATTTGGCATTGACTATGAATCAGCACAGTCATAAAATCATTGAATATGGAGCATAATATCTGTTTTCAGATATTGCAAGCATACCACTCTTTCATTACATATGAAATACTATGCCTTAACACCCATTACTTAAGTTCTTATATGCTTTTTAACATTCGAATGTATTGATTGATTATTTAATTACATGCAGTGGGTATACACTAACTATATATTCGACTTGATTAGTGTTCTCATAACCTTACATTCAAAGGTTCTTACTTACGTAATGCCCATTTGCTTTGCGTGTATTGAGATTATAGAAAAAAGTAAATTGTTATTAATCCTGATGTCATCTTTCACAAAAAGAAGACTTTTATTCACTAAAAGATCTTGTGAGTGTCCCTCCACTCGCGTTCGGCAAGGTTTTGGTGATTACCGCTTTTCGGAATCAAATGTTTTGTACATTTTAGCGGGTGACCCGTCAGTCATATAATGTGCATTTACTTTTATGCACATTAATTTGAAGTTTGGAGCTTTTGTTTAACTGATAGCATTTTACTCCTATGACCAGGTTTCATTGTGTTTAACGCCCGTTTTAACTACTGAGGCACCAAAAACGGTCTCTTGTTTGCAATACGTGAACAGTCTCATGTATGATTGTTTGTTATGAGTCGCTTTTTCCCTCGATAGTTATTTTGTACTCGGAGCAATATTACAAGTCGCATCTTTTCCAGACTGAAGCTGTATTACTGAAGTGGCGTTTTGCAGTTCTGGAGTGCAATTTGATTTCCTGTTCACTATCCTTGTTAGGGAGTTAAAGATATTTATAGTTGTTCGCCCTTAAACCTCACTACTAGTACTACTAGTACTACTACTACTACTACTACTACTACTACTACTACTACTACTACTACTACTACTTCTTCTTCTTTTACTTTATATATACACAGTTATTAATATATCTAAATTCCCTCCCCTGCTTATATACCTATATTAAATAAAATAATATTTATTTTATATGTTCATGACTCTGAAGTGTTGAATTTACTGTCAGTTCATGTTGGTAAAAATATTTACGTAATGGCAGTATTGATCAAAGGGATCGTTTTCAAAGAAAAGATATGCACAAAGTATTTGAAGCATGTTCTTAATAGTCAGTTGTTTTATAGGGTGTTAAATCATCTGTTGTTTTATCCAACCCTCACGTTGTAATGTGTTATATTCACAGTGTGCTAAAACGCCAGGTCATAAGATGAGAATATGAAGCAACACTGTAGCTTTAGGGGAGGATCGTGGCTTGAATATCTTTTAAAATGCATGGAAAGGACCCTCTATGACATCTTATATCACAATTAATTTGCGACGACAGCGGCCTTATGAGTCCACACTCCACAATGTAGGAATCAAAAATAAAATACATCCACAATTGTTCAATGAAAGCGCACAAGTAAACTCCACCCGAATGGTATAAGTATATGGGCCGTATGTTAACGTAGCAATACAACTTAGCGGAATACTGGGTGCATCTTATAGCTACATTGATGGGAGCCATATCTGCTGCTTTCCCGAATCACTCTACAGGATAAGATATACTACACGCCGTGTCACCGAATCGTCATGTGCTTGAACGACTGGACAGACGCATTAGGAAAACAGGCATGATCACCAGTCCACCAAAGCCGATTGTGGTCGTCCAGCCCTTCGTCATAAACCTCAGTTGGTTCGTTAAAGTCACATTTAGCTGCCACAACGCTGTCGTGTTCGTCTAGGGACTGAGCAGGGCTTTATTGCTGAGCTGCGCTGTTTGTGCTCTAGCATTATCAAATGGAATTCTGAGCCAGAAGATTCATGACTAGGGAGAACAGCAGATTGCAAAACATGTTGAAATATTCCACAGGACAAAACCAGACCTTCTTTTGTTATTATTTCTTTCCAGACCAGGTGAACTTGCTGTATAAGCTTCCATTTTTCTGTATACCTTGTTGTCTCTTACTATATATTTACTCCTGGAATCTCGATGTAGAACAAAGCGTGATTCATTTGTGAAAAACCAAAAATGGCTCTAATGTTGTTGTCATCAATCGGCATGTCCCCAGCACCATGCAGTGAACGAATTGTGTACTCTGTTTTGCAGTCTATTTCTAATCGTGTGAGCTCAAACAGTTGAATTATCAACATTCTCGAGAGCGCTTTTTAACACGACAGCAGTAGACCTCTTTTCTCTCAGAACCTTATACATAGACATTTGTTATGTGCAGGAATTGTTAACGTTAGTTTATCTGGATATGTTGTTTTGGACCGCCGATTTATTAATATCACCTCCACATCCTGGATATAACACCTATTCTAATATTCAGAATTCTAGTGGCAATAGCTTCTGTATCCATTTGCAGTTATTCCAATCATCATAATATTTAATTTAATTGTGCATTCTTGTAGTTTATTAAAAAACATCTACCTATACTTACCCATTGCTCTATTAGAGGAAATCTTATAGACTATTTTAAACAGATAATACAACAAGTTATCGAAACTTACAATGAACGATTTATATTAAGCAGCACGGAGAAACTAGTTCTGATTTGGCATCACTGCATGCCAAAATGTTACTAAAATCATTCAAGCGAAGGTCATGCATGTAGACAAATGAAAAACGCCCATATTTACTCATTTTTATAATTTTATCAGTTATACCAAGGCTGCCAAAAATGTATACACACTTTTACAGCAGATATCTATTTAATATATTTCAAAGTTGGACCGAAAAACAACAGTAATGTGTAGTATGATGTTCTGTAAAGAGATGTAACTCACATACATTATGATAGCGTTGCTATGTGACGGGTAAATCAACAATGAACAAATGAAGCCAAAATTACCGTAGGATGTTCTGTAAACAACTCATATTACGTTATGCAAGGGTTGCTACAACAATACGGAGTCAAGTTTATCGTTTGAACAGCGGAAAGCAATTTTGAAGTATTGGAAAATCGAGAATGTTCTTGAAATACAAAGGCAATGGAGACGTGTGTACAGAACAGAATCACCAACACGAATAAAATTGTACGCATTCGAGATAAATTTGAGACTCATGGTACCGTACGACAATGTTCAAAGTACAGATCTGGGAGACCTCGCACACCAACTGGATCCAAGGCATTATCCAAGGCACTGGATAGGACGAGGAGGTAAGATTGAGTTTCCATCACGTTCTCCGGATCTAGCTCGGTTGGACTTCTACCTATGGAGAACTCTTAAGGATGTTGTGTACCGCAGAAAACCAGCAACAGTGGCAGCACTTCGGGAAGAAATTGAAACTGCAAATGCTGCAATCGCTGAGGACGCTTCCGCAAACATTGCTCAATCAGTAGTTCAACGTACTCAGAAGGGTATCGATGCCGATGGTGAGCATTTTGAGCAACTGTTGTAACTGTAAAAGTCTAAGATGATTAGTGCCCATCATTTTCTGTTTGTGTGAATTCAGTTTTGTTGTGTTGGCACAGTTTTTTCTTTGCTTGAAGTCTTTATACATTTTTGGCGCCCTCTGTATCAATAATTTTATGTAAAATTTTTTGTTCTATGGACAACTTTATGTATGTATGGTTTAGATTTTAGGAACTTATTAAAAAAATAATTACTCGTTAATGGATTAATTTTCGTGGAATAATATAGCAGCTGTTTGCTTTTGGAGTACCGTGAAAAATGACGTTTTCACTCAGAAATGTCATTTACAACAAATGATCGAGCAGTCGTTCCAGAACTTGGATAAAAATCGTCACTTCTGTTCTGCCTTCTGTCAGTTTGTTTTTTCGTCCATTTCTACTACTGAGGCACCACAGGCGTTCTTCAGTTAGTGTCCCAACCATGTAAAATGTGTGTGTGAAAAATCTTAGTTCATGTTTTGAACAAATTATTAAATAAAATATAAAGAAAATATTATTTTCGTCAACATTTTATGGTACGTTCCCTT
The DNA here is from genome assembly GCA_030762175.1 of Metallyticus violacea. Classification (NCBI taxonomy): domain Eukaryota; kingdom Metazoa; phylum Arthropoda; class Insecta; order Mantodea; family Metallyticidae; genus Metallyticus; species Metallyticus violacea. The sequence continues at coordinate 153,044,627 of CM060833.1, forward strand.
TTACCTAAGTCTGTCGTTTACAACTTCTAGATTGAGGTTACTTAAAGCGAAGAACAAACATAGCAACGTTTACAAATGAGTTTGATGGTTATAGAATTTAATATTCACCAGTCCTGTCTATTCTATCATTAGTTGTAAAGATCCTATATGATTATATATTTAAATCTACTGAATAGATATAGCAAAATTGGCCGCGATATCATTATGATAAATTAATATATTTTGTTTGGAAGAGATTTTTAACACTATCATTAAAGTGTTTTTTTTTTTTTTTTTTTTATTTAGGCTTGAAGATCCTTTGCGGCTAAAGTAACCTGATCTTCTCTATTTCAGGATTATGCAAATTTAAAAATAATGTGCATTAGCGGACTAGAAAATTGTGCTCATAAAGGTTTACACATAAAGGAAAAAAAGGAATTTAGAGATATTAGGCTGAAAGAAACAAAAAGCATGAATGGGGGGGAAAAATAAGATTTAATCTTTTCATATTCTTCTTTTAACAAAACAGAATTATAATAGATCTTTTTTTCGATGTTCAGTTGAATAAAACATAAGTAATTAAAACTATAACATCTAATCTCTTTTTTAAACTTTCATGTAAAGAAGTAATAGTAATAAAATGTTGTTTCATAAAAGTAAAATAGCCATTGCAATAAAGTGCCTTTGTTTCTGGTTGACAGAGTCGTGTATATTGTATTGTATAAAAGAAAACATTTATTTTTCTTTCAGACCAGGTATAAATTCAATATTAGGTTGGCGGTAACCTAACCTGTACTCAGTAAATAACGCTCAACAAATCTTGAAGGGTATCGATGTAGATGATTGCGATAAGATCCAAAACATAGCAAATCAATTAGTTCGCATTCAAAGTGGGTCGCGCACGACGCAGCGTTCTACCTTCGTGACAGGCAAATCGATACGGACCCCCTGGCCCGCGCCTTCACAGCATGGGACCACCGCTTTCCCACGACCACCGCCCCCTACACCGTTACATTCAATGAATTAATGCCCCCTCGTCCCAGGCTTCCAAAAATAAAATAAAAATATCCACAAAATTAATGGATGCAACATGAAATAGTTGAAGAGTTAACTCGGAGAAGCGGATTTTTCATGTGTCGGATTTAGTTTTAAATTGGAAGAGACAGCTGTTGTTGCAGATCTGGGCGTTGCCTCTTGGGATGTTTGTTTTTATTATTCCTGTGTGCCTGCAGCAATTCGCTAAAATTACGGGCATGAATCATCGTGAGGAAAACGTTGCAGCCGCGGTCATAGATGAGACATTTTTAGGTATACCTAATGTGGACGATAAGAGGTCATTAAACTTACTTATTTTTACAGTTTAAAACTAACATGCAGCTGGGAAATGTGTTTTGTTTTTGTCATTTTCCGGCTAATTATCTGTTTACAAAATAAATCCTTATACTAAATATTGCACAAACTAGAAAATCCCCCCTTCTTTTCTTTTCTTCCCACTTATGGTAAAATACATAGAGCAATTATCATCATAAATGTCTTATATTTTTGTTCTTGTCTTCCATTTTACCATATGAGTATTGCGGATTTCACTTAGATGATATATCGGTCCTGGTGGTGTAGTGGTAACCATACTTGCCTTCTAAACCTAAATCCAAGGTCGCGAGTTCAAACCCAGGCAGGATCGATAGATTTTTTCGTGCGTAAAAATCCTAAGTATGGTTTCCTTCGGAAGGAAGTAAAGCCGTGGATCCCGTGATATACATTTGCGGCACGGAAAAGAACCTCAAGCCTGAAAGAAGAGGCCTCTGAGCAAAATTTGTCGGCCGTTTCACGCTCCGAATTGAATGGGACATTAATGACCTGTGATGTTAAAGAGTGTCCTTAAATAAACAAATCAAAAATAGCTTAGATGATACCGTCACTGTGGTCGAGGTCGTTAAGGGGCGGAATCGTGAGCGGGAGATCTGGGTTCGATTCCCACCAGGACCGTCCTCTCTGACGGAGGTTTTTCCAGGTTTTCCCCAGTCCTCATAAATGGCAAATGCCTAAACTTAGACATGGAGTGTTTCCTTCCTTTAAAAAAAAAAAAACTCCTTTCCCAATATATCATTTCATTTCATCTACCATCAGTGTCCACCACTTAGAGTGCCTTAGTAGTAAAAACGGGTATTTAACACAATTAAAAACAGCTGATTAAAGGTCAATGGTTCGTGTTTATGTTAGATACATAACTACACCTTTTTCATTAATGCTCATAAAATTCCCAGCTAAAGATTCAGAATGTACGAAATTTGCAAGTGTAAAAAAGTTATTTTTGGAAGGGATTTTGTTTCATAATGTTATATATTTTTTGATAAAATAATTCTAATAATTATGAAGTTGTTTAATACTCTCCTTGTCAATATATGAATGTTTTTGCTTGTAATAACTGCATTTTACATGCAATACTAAGCTTCCTGAAAGATATGCAAATAAAAGTACAGCTGCAAACAGTAGTGTCTGTTAATTAGCAGTTCTTTAATGATTTACTAATTATAAAAAATGTTTGCAGAGCGCGGCTGGGTACTAAGAAAAGCCAGTCGTCAAGATCGTATAATGCATGTGCAAGCACCGCTTGTACTTAATTTGAGGCAGACCGAGTGGTTATGGTGGTAAATTGTGTGCTAATTGCTCTTAGTTTATTGCGGCACTACATAAATATAGTAATGAAGAACGGGTTTCTATGCACTAAACATATGTGAAGTAAAAACAAATTATTTCAGAAGTGGTAAGGCTATTCCAAGAAAATATCACGGCCATCCTGTTGCAGGAAAAGCAACTGATCACTAGCTCGTAAACATTTTACGAAAGACAGGATCTCTAAATAACAAGAAGTGAGTTGCGAATCATCATACTGTTATGGAAGAGAAGTTACATGAGATATAGGAATTTCCTATGCAGATACCGGTATTGCCGCCGAGGGGCATCATTTTGAAATATAGTATAATTTTATTGCTTACAGTTATCAGATTTAAATGCAGTGTCAATTGAAAATATGAGTAAAAATATAAATAATAAAATAAAAAATACAATTTCTTTTTCTGGTTGTAGCTGCTACACTTCCCCCAGTAAGAACCATAACTCAAATAACTCCACTATAGTAATTTTCCAGTTTTTTGATTTCTGAATATATATATAAACCACCCGACTATTATAATGAGGTGCAAAATGGATTTAGGATTTCAAACATTAGAAATAAAATATCCAAATATTTCGATGATCCCACTGAATTTACATTTCTAATTAGATATAAATATATCTAAATCTCTATTTAAATAATAAATTATAAATAGACTTATTTTATTATATCAACATTTATTTTAAATTTTTTATCTTGTAGTCATGCACATTCTTTAGAAAACTCATATATTTTATCTCAATATTGTTTCTCCTTAGTTGCACGGAGGTCTTGGTCCAAAGTTCAACATTTGTGGATTAAAAATCTGTCTAGGTTCCAATATTATTTCCTAAAAGAGCTGTTTTTATTCCCGATGCCTAACCAAAGGGACACACCACACCAAAGGTAACACATATACACTCTTTATTAATGTTCTTATTGTAATCATATATTTAATATTTCTCCGAAATTATAATTTGTTTATTGAATTTGAAGGTAACACAGCCTAATACATACAGAATGCTATTTATTACTTTTATAGACTGTTATCCTAGAAGGCAAATAAACGAATTAATTCATCTTTATTTGTTGAGACAATTCATTCAAATTTTAAAATAGAACCTGATGTTATTTTACTATTCCAAATATATTATAATTTTATTTTAACACTACAAATAAATGAACTTATATTATTGAGGTAACAACAATACAATTAATTAATATATAGTACTTATGGAGAAAGGCAAGAAAAAATTACAATTTTAGCACAATTGTTTTTTTCATTATGGTACTAAAAGGGGACCAGCCCAATAATGTTGCTAACCAAGGAATACTAAAGTATAATTAAGAAATGATAATGGGTGTAAGCTTGCAAACATGTAATTGTAACATTGTACCTGGATTATAAATTTGTTTCTATCTATATAACTAAATCTATGCACTTCATAACAACAAGCTAAAACATATTCCCAAGAAATATTACTGAAAAAATATATGAAAGAGTCTTCATCCTTTTAACTCACCAATAAAGTAAAAGTGTACACGATGATCTTCTAAAAACCATCCCTATTAAATTTTTTACGTCACTATTACATAAGATTTAGTTACATAATATGTCAAAATACTTTATTTTGACAGAATATGTAATGTATTTTGGGGACGTACGTAGGCATTACTCTATTATAGGGCCTATAATTCAGGCCTATCAACAAAAAATTTAATCATCCAGCAAACCAATAATGGTTGAATGAAGGAGAAACATTGAGGAACATTTAAATTATAATTCTAACAAAGTCATGGGGATATTGGTTAATTAAATCCAAAGAAAGACACGAAAAGAGTATAATGGAAAACATAAAAATATATAAAGCAAGTTAACGAGGAGGTTATGTTAGCATGCATGTTACATTTGGTAGGCATTTTAGCCTACAGTTTTACAGTTGCATTTTATTATAAGATTTTGTGTACTTCAAGCTAATACGAAGGTTGGGCCTGCCGTTTGTGCATAAATTGATATACGTGGTTCCACATAAATCGAGGGCGTGTACATCAACTGTATTTAAGGAAAATCCTTTTTCACAAAGGTGAAATATGGGGAATGACCCGCTTTAATATTTTATCCAAAAGTTCAAAACATTCGATTATTAATGATATCCAAAGTTTGGGTGCAAAAATTTAGTTTTATTGATATAAATACTGCTGATATTACACAATTTTCTATTTATTTTACTGACAACAAGTTCAAACTTTCAAAAATCTTGAATCAAATTGAATTCACTGTATCTTTTTGGAAAATTACATTCAATTTCAATTCAAAGTCACAAAAATCATTAGGTAAAGAAAGGCATTTTAAAAAATATGACGATGAATTTTGTCGTTCATTTTTTGTCCAAATAATAGCCCATTGTTCTTATAAACTTCTCGGCATTCTCCCCTAGCGTGGCAGTATTGTAGTGAGCTTATAAGGATATGGTGCTCCACGGGGGATCCTTATATCTATGGGTCGCTCCTGGTGGTCCGCTTTGTAGACCCAAGATCGCGGGTTCAGTACCGGCCAGGGTCGATGGATTCGTAAAAGAACCTCAAGCCTAAAAGAAGAGGCCTCTGAGTAAAATTTGTCGGCCGTTTCACGCCTTGAATTGAATGAGACGCTAATGACCTGAGATTTTAAAGATAGTCCGTAAATAAAACATCGTATTATACCTATGGGTACCAAAATTTATTCTGTAGGAATGATAGAAATGAATTGGCTGGCGCAAATGAGGTCGTAGGCTTTGGCACCATACAATGTCTGGCATTCACATTCTCAAGGTAAGGTAAAACCCGAAAAGGAAAAAAAAATATATATATATCTTACCCAGACAGCTTGAGGCGATCTGGCACTATCGTTAATCGTGTAAAATGAATACACTGTCCTGCTTCGTTTTCACCAAACATAACTGTAACTAGCTATGCAAACTAGCCAAATATGCTAATTCCAAAACCTTTGAGTTTAGTACCGTGCTTTAGACACAATAGATTTTTCCTGTTTAAATACCATTAATGCATCATCAAAAAATTCCTCACGTTTCTTTTTGATATAGGATATTTTATTTCAAAGTGCCTGCATGCGCTATTTGGTTTCAGAGAAGCATTTCGGAGAATTTCATAACATAGTAAACATTGTCTTTGGGTCGCTACATCTCCTAAATTCCAATCCTAAATAGCTCGGATCATAAATTTTCCTTGATATTTCTTTTTTTTTTCCCCCTTCTTTTTAGCGTCAATCAGCTGACTAGTATTTACGTCAGAGCTCAAAGTTGAAGCAGAAACACTTTACTCACCATCCATGTTTCACTAGCGTGTACTTTCGTTTTTAATGCGCCCGATTTAAGCCACATATCTATCGAATGCTATAAACTCAAGAGCGAAATGTCGCTTTATAACGAATTAAAGATTAGTAAGGACTTTTTTTTTTTTTTTTTTTTTTTTTTTTTTTTTTTTTAACATCTCAGGTCATCAACGTCCCATTCAACTCAGGGCATGAAACAGCCAACAAATTTTGCTCAGAGGTCTCTCCTTTCAGGCTTGAGGTTCTTTATCGTGCCGTAAATGTACGACACGGGACCCACGGCTTTACTTCCCTTCCGAAGGAAGCCATACACCCGAAAAAATCCATCGATCCTAGCCGGGTTCGAACCCGCGTTTTGGGCTTAGGAGGCAAGTATGGTAACCACTACACCACCAGGACCACAGTATTGAAGTAGTATGGCATTTGTTTATAATGAGGGCATCAAAACAGTTCGTATGTGTGGTACATAGGAGGGTATAGAAGATCATGGCCACATTCTTTTGGAACTGTGAAGGAATACTCTTTATGGACTTCAGGGAGAGCAACACCACAGTAAATGGGGACTACTGTGCTGGCCTACTACACAGACTACGTGCTTCCATCAAAGAGAAAAGGCGAGGAAAGCTGAGCCGTAGTGTGCGCCTTCTTCACAACAACGCGCCAGTACACAGCTCTTGTTGCAAAAGAATCTGTGAAGAAATGTGACTTCAAGGAGATCGAGAATCCACTCTAAAGCCCAGATCTAGCTCCCAGTTACTATTTCCTCTTCTCAAAACTCAAGAAGAACCTTCGAGGAAGGAAATTTATATGTGACGAAGAAGTAATGGATACTGTTTATATCCATTTTGCAGAAATGATTTCTGACTATTTTGGGAAAGGGGATTGAAATGTTAACTTAAAGATATGAGAACTGTATTGCAATCAAGGGTAACTATATTGAATAGTGAAATATAGTTTTTGTCTTTATCATACCTAGAACATGGTTAGGCCGGAAACTCATGGACTTACCCTTGTATTTTAACCCTTGTATCACAAGATCACACATTTTCTTCGTAAAATTTGCTTACTGTTACATCTAATATGCTTGGTGGAATGTAATGATATGTCACTGGAAAAGATTGAGAACTCCTGGTTTAATTTATTTTAACCAAAGTTAGTGCATATTCTTTGTATGACTCATACGTTGCAACGAGTGGCAGAATTCCAGGAAATAAATACACTCATATCAGCGACTTAAAAGGTTTCCTTGAAATGTCCCCATTGTGCACAATGCTACTTGACTACCTCTACACAAGATGGACAACTTGGGTTAAAGTTGCGATTTTCTACAGTAAGCACTTCAATACTGTGAAGTCAGTGTTGGAGAAATTTTCAGTTTCATGCATGCATCGCAAGTTACTTCAGTTGGTTTCACGACAGTATCAAGAAACTGGAGACTTCAGGTATGCCTCTCCAAGGAGCCTTGGGAATTGGGATGATATAGTTTCCACTAAACTCCATTCTGTAGTTAATAAAAACCCCTAGATATCCAACTCTTGTTACCTTGTCTGACTTATTTAACGGTAAATGTGTATAACTGTCTCAGAATATTATTGCTAACACAATTCTTGTGTAGCATACAAACACATATTACTAAACGAAAGACTGTGCATGACAAAAGGACATTTCGAGAGGTATATTATACTTGTGTTTCCCCTTCCAAAGGAACTTAAAAGCTTAAACGGGGAATGCTTATCTTTTAATACTTTTGCATGCATTACGAAGTTCTAACGTTAATTGTACTTTAATATTTGTAGCAGAACGGAACTGATTAATATAATCTCAATTTTTTTAACTGTGACAATCTATTTTTAGCAAAGAAATTAAGTATTTTATTTTACATATCACTACTTCATTACGTGTTAACAATATATTTAACCAATTTTCAAATATATATATATATTTTTTTCAAATTGATATTACATAAAATATGGGCTCTAGTTACTAAGTTGCTAATTCATTATAGAATGAAAACAAATATTAAAAATAATATAAGAAGAATAATGATTCAAAATGATAAAGATAATGACAAATTCATAGCCATATGACTGCATTTAGTGAAAATGTGAGGGAATAATCCTGAGAAATTGTTATATAAAATGATGGAGATTGTTTAGATGAAAATGAGTGTTGAACCGTTATTAATTTTTTTCTAAATAAATATGAAAATAGAATATTAACACATAAATAGTTCTATAAGACATTTGTATAGCAATTCTACACCAAAAATAAATGTTGTGCTTCCTTTACCCCATCGGGCAAAGAAACGCTCTCCTACATCCGAAGTCGGCTGAGTCAGAACTAATCTGAGCAAGATTCGTTTGTGCAAAGTACACAATAGGAAGCGGTAAAATGATGAAAAATTATTAGAGACGTTAAATAAGAGATCGTGCATTTTCTAAGATTAGAGCATCAAACTGCGCTAAGAAACGTTACATTTTTCCAGTAGCGATATACAAACAATTCCTGGCAAATCGTACTAAACATCTTCACAGCCCCTTCCGTCTCTAGAATAGAAACTGTAAATTAGTAACGTCTAATTGCCAAGTCCGAATAGGTTGTTGGACTACTGTGTACTATATGCGGAGAGCTAACAATTTGCAAGAATCTACTCTATAATCACAGGTAAGGTCATGTCTTGCTCTTAGCAGCATGACAATAAGACGCGAGCACGCAAGAGATACGTTCCCCCACATGAGATGCCTCCCCTCTCTAATAGTAGTAATAACGGATGTTTTATTCTACATTTTAGAATACATTTAAATAAACACAACTGTCGCATGGGCCTTACGGCCGTATATGCTAATGTCGTTCTATAACAATCAGTGATTGATTTATTTTATTTACGGACGCTCTTTAACAGCCCTGATCATCAGCGTCCCATTCAATTCAGGGGGTGAAAGGGCTGTTACATTTTGCTCACAGGTCTCTTCTTTCAGGCTTGAGGTTCTTTATCGTGCCGTAAGTGTACGAATGTCCGGGACCCACGGCTTTACTTCACTTCCGAAGGAAGCCATATTTAGGAATATACGCATCTACCTCCATACATACAAGTATACAAATACTTCGCTATATTTCCGTTTTATATTAATAATTTTATATTAAAATACATAAACATGAATGGAATTACTCACACCTCCTCTCCAACTCCCCTCTCTTAATTATAGCTCATAACCTAACCTCCTTTGTCGGGTCATCGCTAGAAATATTCACAATTTGTGTATCTCCCATGCACCAACACTTCCCGGCAAATGTTCAAATTTCTACTGGAATTTAGAAATTGCGGTGATAAATGCTCATTTCTTAAAATCTCCGTTTCCCTGCACTCTGCCAAAATATGCCTCCAGATATCGCTTTCCCCACACAATGGGAAAATTCTTTCCCCGAGAGCATTAACTGTTTTGTTTCATTTCCAAGCCCCTCCCCTCCACTACACTGAATGTATTTGAACCTGCAGGTTAAGCGATACTTTTTCTGCGCATTGAGACTCAATATTTTGCCTATCTATATCTAGCAAACATTTGTTAACTATTTTCCAAATATTGCGCGTATTGTCCTCTCCCCATAATCAGATATACTCGAATCCAATTTTGTCTAAATCTTTCCTTATTTTTGATGTCCATCCTGTATCCCATCCTTCCTTCATTTGCTCTCTTAGACAGACTGCTTGAAGAAGAGTATTATCCTTAACCAGTATTTAATTGTTCTTGTTTTTAAATTCACACTTTCGTTAGAAATGCCAAACTTTGTACCATATCTCCTGTATACAGTGTGACCGGGGAATCCGCATACTCCTATAATCTATACGTTAATTAGCAACCAAAATACACCAATAATATTTCCAATAATTATAATATAACATTATATATTAATAAAAAACTAGGAAAGCACAGAAGTATACGGACTTCCCGAACACACTGTAGATTATTCTGGATAGACTGCAATAAAAACGTTTTAATAAACAAATATAATTTAACTAAAAATGAATAACAAAAGACCATAAAAGTAAAATAAATGTGAAATGTTACATTCCCAATGAAAATGTAAGCATAATAAAATTATAATTTATACAATTCAGCTAAGTGCTCACACAAATTTATTCGCACCATTTGTTTTACCTACAATTTTATCATCTAATTTCTTCATTTTAACGTGAATAGCGAATAGGTGAGAATAACGATTGTTTTCGGTTATTCGTACCATCACCAATTTCTGTGTTCGCTTTACATTTGCGCTGTTTTCAAGACCCATGACTAAAATTCACTGTAAATGAATGAATGAAGTAATTAATAAATTTATGTATTTATTAAAATTAATCTATGTAATATTAACTTTTCAACTTTCGTACAGGTCTACCAGCCTTTCATAACACACAAGCAATATATTACTTAAATGAATTAGTAAATAAATCATACTTATATACGTTTAACGCATTTAAAATTAATAATAATAATAATAATAATAATAATAATAATAAATCTCAATATTAGCTTAATATAAACATCCAGAACATAGAATTCTTTCCCCTTGTCAGTGGAATAATTGAACACAATTTCATCTATACATACATTTTTAATTTATTTTATTTCCCCCTGCCCATCCTGGTTTTCGGACTTTTCAGACCTGAGCTTTCACACCTTCGACATGAATTTGCTTACCTCATCCTTGCCTCATCCTTGTCTGCCAGCAGAGCCCAGTATGCCCCTTGCCCTCTGTTAGAGTCAGTAAATGAAGGCGGCAGAAACTTTTTTATCAACATTTCAGTGGTGCTACAGTAGTGCGACTCATGATTCTTCCTCTCCACATAAAGGGCAAATTCTCAATCCATTTTCACCTGAGATTCCGACCTGCCGCCATGGTTGAAGCCTAAACCACGCGACTCCCCGTTTAATGTACAGTTTCATCCCCCACCCAGACTCAACCCCTATTTGCACTTCCAACGATATCTTCTCTCCACATTGCGCGGTTGTAAGCTGCCTGTCCATATCCTTGAGGCGGTTCCTGACCTTCCTCCATACAGTTCTTCTGTTACTTAGTCCTGCTATCCAAATATTGCCCAACCAAGGGCAAGATTCTAACCCCTTTTTTTACTTTGAAAGTTCGTGTCTTATTCCTTTCCAACCTAAGCTGCACATTTGAGAGGGTTTCAACAATAAAAGTACCGGAAGAATTGATCGCCTCAGCTGAGGCTGTTGTAAATCAGAATACAATCTCGGCTTCTGTGTTTTCTGCTGCATCATTATTTTAATATACTACAACGGTGAAGCATTAAAATGTAACTGAACTGCAGCACAAGTTAACCGTAAGAAAATTACTGTTCATGAACATACCCAAAATTATGATAAACGTAAAAAAAATTTTATGGCACAATGTACATTAGCATCGATAACATCACTCACTTGCCTGAAAAACAGATTTATTTAAAAAAACGTAAGTTGTTGAATTATACTTCGAAACGCCGTGAATGTTACATTCCAATAATAATTTACCACCTAAACATTTCGGCATATGATTATTTGATTTGTTTTCGGTTTTGTCTGAGGAACTCGCCCTTCTAAAAACATACGCATGCTTTGTTAATGTCACTGCTAAAATTTGCAAATTGCTTACTAACTAAAGTATTTGTTGATTTTAATTAAAAACTTGCTGAAGTGCTTCTAATATTAAATTATATTGTTGAATGTATAGCTTATTTTGGCTATTTCAGTCTGAGTTATTGTATACAAATTCACATTGTTTTTACGTAATAAATTTCCTACTTCCGTAATTGAAAAACTGCCATCATTTTAGGGCCAAATCCTTCCACTCTCTCACTTTCTCTCTCTCACTTCTACAATTTCTAATTGAATATTTATCCAAACATAATGGGAGGATGCCATAATGCATTCAGATCAGAAGGGGAGAAAAGAAAGAGAGAAAGAAAGAAAGAAAGGAAGAAAGAAAGAAGGGAAGGAGGAAGGAAGGAAGGTAGAAAGAAAGGAAGAAAGAGAGAGAGAGAGAGAGAGGGAAAGAAAGAAGGAAAGAAGGAAAAAGGAAGAAAGAAAGACAGTAATAAAGCGAAAAAGATAGAAAGACAGAAAGAGAGAGGGAGAAAGACAAAGAAAGGAAGAAATAAAGAGAAAAAGCCAGAAAGAAATAAATATAGACAGAAAAAGTAAGAGAAAAAGAAATAAAGACAGAAAGAAAGAGTGAAAGAAAGAAGGAGAGATAGAGAAAGAAAGAAAGAAAGAAAGAAAGAAAGAAGGGAAGAAAGAAAGACAGAAATAAAGCGAGAAAGATAGAAAGACAGAAAGAGAGAGGGAGGGAGAAAGACAGGAAGAAAGGAAGAAAGAAAGAGAAGTAGAGAAAGAAATAGAGAAAAGGCCAGAAAGAGAGAAATATAGAAAGAAAAAGTAAGAGAGAAAGAAATAAAGACAGAAAGAAAGAGTGAAAGAAAGAAAAAAGAGAGAGAAATAATGAAAGAAAGAAGGAGAGATAGAGAAAGACAGACAGACAGAAAGGGAGAGAGAGAAATAAAGAAAGAGAGACTTAAAGAAAGAAAGAAAGAAAGAGAGAGAGAGAGAGAGAAAAAAAATACAAAAAGAGGGAAAGGAAGGAAGGAAGGAAGGAAGGAAGAAGGAGGAAGGATGGAAGGAAGGAAGGTAGTAGTAATATTAATTTCCTAAAAATTAGTTCTTCTAATTCTACCCATTTCTTTTATTTCTCTAAGAGTGTTCGAGGAAGCGCAAAGGGTAAAATTACTTCAAATGTTCTATTTTAATAGACACATACAAATAGACACATTTTGCTCCGATATTTCTTAACGTCCCCAGTCCTAATGCAATTATTAATTGACGCAGTTTTTCTTCAATCATCCCTATGATGTAAGGTGATTAAATAGTAGATGTGATCACTTTCTGTGTGGCTAATAATGCATTACACCTTCAGTTCTAAATAACTTAAATTCCTTATTACGCGTATTTTTTTCTACTTTTTAACTATAAATGCCCTAGTTCCGGCAAAGTGAGCACACAAAAATGACTCGAGCTAAGGGTAAACAGAAAGTTCGCTTTAGGAAATGCGTTGGTTAAATGGGCAGATGACAGTTCCGTTTTGATTAAAATTATGGAAGGACAAGAAAATGGTTACTGAAGCGAGCAAAGGCCTAGATTGGAAAAGGAAAAAATCGCTTAGAGGCTGCTCTGCCAAGGGTACGGAAAAGTTCTTTTGATAAACTGCGCTTTTGTCGAACTGTGATCTGGGCAGAAATTAAAAAAGAATAAAAGAGGAAAGCGAAAGATACAGCAGCAGAGATGTAACGCTTACTTCATAATTTAATTAATGTACCATCAAATGTACCCTGCACAAGGTGATGCCTAGGAGGTCAAATGGGGATCTCTGAACAAGAAAAATATTTCATATGACACTTGTAAGTGTGACTTACATATGCAAATGGAAATTATCAATACTTAAAAATCGTTTGTTTTATTGAAGTACTATTTGTATATAATAGATATGAGTCCTATAGAACAACATTTAATTTACTATTTTCGGAATAAATAAATTCAGACTGAGTTTTAAAAAGGTTTCTTACATTACACCTTTATAATGTTTAACCCTGCATAAATTAAATGTACTGGACGGTTACTCATTTATGCTAACATATTGAAACGGTATATTTGTCCCAAGAAACCCCATTATCATAATTATACCAATTAATATCAGAAATTTTAACAATTTCATGAACGACATAATAATTGATGTCATAAATATTACAATTATTGTTTACAATATATTGATTGATAGTATATATATATACAATTTTCTTTGTATAATAAGCAATATTGAAGAGAATGGCTACGTTTCTGTAATGTTATGATTGATAGTGTGTATATACAAGGGTAGGTCCATAAGTTTCCGTCCTAACCATTTTCTAGATATGATAAAGACAAATAATATTATATTTCACTTTTCAATATAGTTAGCATTTATTGCAATACTCTTCTCACGCCTTTGAAAACATTTCAACCCCCCCCCCCAAACAATTGTCAGAAATATTGTCTACAAAATGGGCATAAACAGCATCCATTCTTCTTCACGCTTAAATGTCTTTCTTCGAAGATCCATTAGTTTTGAGAAGAAGAAATAGTCACAGGGAGCTAGATCTGGGCTGTAGGGTGGATGGTCGACCTCCTTGAAGCCACAGTTCTTCACAGCTCCCTTTGCAACAAGGGCTCTGTCACAAGCGCGCTGTCGGGAAGAAGGTGTACAGCACCCCTCAGCTTTCCTTGCATTTTCTCTTTGATGGAACACGTAGTCTGTGCAGTAGGCCAGTATTGTGCTGTTCCTCTCCTTAAAGTCAATGAAGAGTATTCCTTCACAGTCCCAAAAGTTTGTGGCCATGATCTTCTTGGTTGACTGAGTGACCTTGGCCTTTAGAGGCGGTGCTTCGCCAGGTTTACGCCACTCCATTGATTTTCTTTTGGACAGGGATCATAGTAGAGGGTCATAATAAGTTAATGTATTTGACTTGAAAGAAATGTTTGCCATTGTCATTAAATTTTATAGTTTCGTCTCCTGCAACAATAGTTTGCAGAACTTCTCTCTCGTTACCACAGCAGAGTTCCAAAATGCCTGACAACAGAGGCATGGACTGAGAAGAGCACCCATCTTGCACTAACCTAATTCATGTTTAAATGTTCATGAATAATTCGAAGAACTGTTGTTTTAGAAAGACCCAATCTTGCTACTATTTCTGTAAATTTGAGCCAGCGGTCTTCTATAATTTCTCCTTCCACAAGAGCGATGTTTTCAGGAGGGTCGACCTGCGCGCTCATCGTCTTCAATGCTTTCTCGACCCATTCGAAAAAGTTTGACCTATTATTTTACGTTAGAATAAAAGGGGGATGCTTCCCCATATACACTGTCCAGTCGCTGTTTAATTTACTTCTTCTTTTGTGAAGAACTTAGTAATAGTTCTCAACTCCATTTAGAACTTGTCACAATCTTCTACACATAGCCTTCTTTATGCAACTATATCTGAACAACTGAACATAGCAGAGCGGAAGTTACAGCTGCAATTATTCACTTAACAGATAAGGTATGACACCAATGTAATGAGCAATATTCAAGGCACGGCTACATTTCTGTAAATTTGCCAGAAGGGCAGAAAGTGTAACAAAAGACATGCTGGTCATCTGCCTCAACTTTTAATAAATCTCAGTCGCGATTTTTAGAAAATCTTATGACAGTAGGTAGTCTGTTGTTAAAGTCAGGTCCCTTTCTCCTTTGTAAACGCTTTAGAAAGGTTTAGCCGCGACTAGGCAATTAATGGATTATATTACACTTAACGAGGCCCTGCTAGACGTGTTATATATATATATATATATATATATATATATATATATATAAACCTAATGGCACACCTCGGGTTCAAAAGAAACGCCGCTTGAGAACCAAGTGTCTTAAAATTTAAGGACCGTGAGAATACGAGTCATAGAGGGTGATTTATTATGTTGGTGAAGTATTCCAACGAATCTCCGTCTTACAAAATCTGACAAATGTACAATATAAACCTCAATTAGATATCTTGTCATAGCCAATAGGAAGCTAGGGGTTCTAGAACCGAGTTCTAGAATATTTGACGAAATAAATTTCGCGGGAAAGGACTTCATCCAAACAATAAGATTGTTAATTTAGTATAATAAAAGAAGTTTTTACGGAAATAAGACAAATGAGTGTAATAATAAGAAGAACATTAAAGAACAAGACGTCAAAAGCAACACAAATGAAACTCTATAAAGTAATGCTAGAGCCAACGGCAAAATATAGAAATGAAACCTGGACTATGAATAACAGAAACCGCAGAGATAAGCTTTTTATGGGCAGTATCTACATTTATTTTTAGATAAACGAATGAATAAATAAATAAATTCGAAAATAGTTCAATATATATATATATTCTAAATGAAAAAAAATAATGAAAATAAAAATAGGTGATATCAGCATTGAATAAACTGCAATGATATGTGTTGAGGGCGGAACGTTGACAGGAAGAGGAATAAGAAGAATAAACAATCCTTCAAAAATGAAGTATGCTTCATCCGTGAACAAAGTGAATGCAAGGCATGATATTGAGCTGAAGGAGTAAAATACGGGGAAGCATAAATGATATAACACTTTGTGGCACAGAAACAAAACATCACCGACTATGCGTTCCTTAACAAAACGTGCTTTAAATAACGTTATCTAACTGATCTCAAAATGTGTCCGTCTAATTTTGGTACACCCTATATATTACAAATATTTTCTTCGTAGAGGAACTTGACGCTTAAAGAATTTCTTCTGCAGCTAACAATAAGAAGACAATGTAAGAAAAGAAAAAAAAATATGGAGATACCAGACAGCGAATGAATAAAACGAGAGAAGTGAACATAGCCCCAGAATGCATTGCGACGATAGTGATTGTCTCTAAGAAAAAGGTTTATGCTTCAGAAGACACTGCAACTGTAATCGAAAGGCAATGGAACAGGCGGTGAAAGCTTTTTGGCATTACTAAAGGGGGAAAAAAAACAAAGAAATTACAGGAAGCGGGTCTAACATTTGTTGTTCCTCTGGAATTTAACTGCATACTGAATGAAAGGAATCATATAGTCATCTTAATCCTATGAAAAAGAACTCATAATGTAACAAAAAAATCGTGGATTCGATTTGAAAAGGTGCAGTGGTTTAAAATAAAGAAGGGGTGTTTGTTAATTAAATTAGTAGAGTTGAGGAAAAATTATGGGAAGGGTTTAATTTGATTGTTTTGGATTCTCAGTGGTAATGTTATTTCTTCCTCTCCGATGATTGGTTTCCGCTGACTTATATTTTGCCACGGCTGTTGAGACTCTGCTGCTGGATACTTTTATGGTCCTGTGACCATAGGGGAAGCAGTATATAGAGATTGATAAGATTTTTCGTCATGGGAGATGAAACATAATTTATTGTTCATAAACTATTTCACATAAAATTTGCTGCCGTTATTTCCTGGAGAATTCTGAACTCAACTAATAAAGCTCTTCCACTTAATACTCTCTCACTGAACGGAACTGAACTGACTGTGCCTATCTTCCACATTGATAATGCCCCACACTGAATACTCTTCCAAAACTGACTACAGCTTTCCACTAACTGAAATGAACTGAGAATGAATGCGGATCGACTGTCTATTCTTCCGATCAACTGAACTGATACGATCTGAATCAAGTGCCCCTGGTCCGCAAAATGGCAACACTAAATAAACATGGTAGTCTGCCGGTCTCACAAAGTTATCTTTGTTCTTTCTTTAGAAAAATCTAGAATATTTTCTCCCATCTTCGCGTCTCTATTGGATAATCTGTTGCCCCCATTTTTTTTCTTTACTTTATTATTGGCCTGATGGCTTACGTGACTTATTACATGTCACCTACATCTCTTACGTTTTAAAAGGAACCGTTAGGATCTCCCTTCGAGGTTATTCCCTTGTCTTTCACCCTTGTATGTTTACTGATTTCGCCCATAGCTAACATAACAGCTCCCTAAGTGTAAACGAAATAAACATCTTTTCAAGGACCATGCTTTAGAATTCTCTCCAGAAAATATCAGTTCAGCTGGGAATCTCTTTTACAGAATATTATTACAATAGGCAACAGAATTTCCCTTGTCAAATTTTATGGCGGCCTCGTAAAAAAATTAATTTTACACCCAATAATTCAACACTTGTACAGGAAATAAAATGGCAATATACTCATGACTATAATAAGGAAGTTATATAAAATCACTTGCTATAATTACTCTAATTAAATTTGGGGGTGGCAGATGATAAATACAGTCTTAAAGGTAAATAATAACTATGTCGGTTTGTTATAGAGAATACCAACATATTTGATATATATGTAACAATTAAAAATTATATTTTATCGGTTCCTGAACAAAATTGTTTGCTTCACGAGACAGCAAATTAAGATTGATGTATTTTTAATAGTGTTTAACGCCCGTTTTTACTACTAAGGCATCACAAGCGGTGTACACTGGTGATACATTAGACGAAATGATGTATAGGAAAATGACTTTTTTTTTAAAGGAAGGAAACTTTCCAGACCTAAGTTTAGGTTACCTCCCAGCATTTGCGGTTTATGAGGACTGAAGAAAACCTGGAAAAATCCTCAGTCAGGGAAGATGGTCCTGGCGGAAATCGAACCCCAGACCTCTCGCTCATGAGCCCGCGCCTTAACGACCCCAGCCACACGTAGAGGTATTATGCTGATGATAATGAATATAGTCCCTATGAACTTTGTCGAATAAATACGGCAATGTTGGTAAATTTAGACTTATGTAGAAAAACGTCTAATTATACCATGTGAAATTCTCTTTATCTTTATCTTATTCTGTTTATCGTACGCAAACTATTGAAAAATAATTTCCTCATACCTTAACTTAATGACTTTAAACATTTATGCAATTGTGCATCACTCTTGTCAACTATAGAATCGTCCTAATCTCCTATTTGTTTTAAAGTGAGGTACTCCTTTATTGTCACGAATAACAATTTCACACAGCATGCCTCTGCGGCGCTTCTGAATAAATCGACCAAGACGTCTAAGGATAGTGGGCATCGGCTTATATGGTTGTGTTTTGTGGTGAAGCAGGGTTTTGCTGCAGTGTGTCGACGATCGCCCCACGTTGGATGTGCCAATTTGAAGCGGTTTTTATGTGCCGATGTTGATGTAGTCATTGGACCGAGGGTTCCACTTCATACTCCGGGTCGTTCAGGGGTCCGAAGTCGCCTGTAGAATTTTATTGGTAACTGGAGGAGAGAGATGGAGAGGGGTGATTTAAATCACACGGCCTTGCTTCTTTAAACGCACTGAAATGTTTAATCACCCTACACTTAGTTATCGACCACCTGGTTCGTTATCTGTATCATTTTAATGACGCGTGCTAAATATGCTGCATCTGTGTGCCTCTCGTCTACTGCCCCTGGTAGAACGATCTGGTAATGCTTTGTACTGCCTTAACTTACTGATCTGAACTACGGCTGTCATTTGGCAAAAACGATCCGGTAAAAACGTGCTTTGCTAGATTTATTTCTCCTTATACTTGAAATCCAAACGTCGCCACGTGGTTTCAAAGCGTTACGTGGAGTTAACGCACAGCGCCCACGGCTTTCCTGAGCCTTTGAAATATTTAAATACATTTGGTGAGCTCTCGGGCTGCCAAACGCGCTTATTTTAAATCTATCGTATTTCTGTCACTTTATTGGGGAGTTCCTCATCATGCGACGTGACGACGTTATCGCCGACACCTATTTTCCCTTCTACCTTCAACGAAGCATCTTCAGCAATTAAGATACAAAAGGATTTATTGTTGGGCCACCAGCTTTGTTATAGTGTAGAGACCTCTTTCTCTAGCCATTACAAGCAGAAGAAACACAAAATATCACAAAGGCAACCTTTTCCCTTTTGTTATAGAGTCAGACGTCCAGATAGCCATGAATACACTTTAACAATACATAAAATGTCCCAGTTTGCTACTAAAAGATGTATTTTGTAATTATTATTATTTACATTATCCAGAAGCAGTTACTCTTGGGCATGCTGAGTGTGAGGATCTGTCATGGTGGCAAGAACTCAAACAGTAAGTTCCAGAAAACAGATACCACGAGTTTCTGGTATGACAAAGTTTATTTACATTTGCGTGGCTTTCTTAGCGAATCAAACTAGTTTTACCCTCTGTAGCAATTTAAACGATGGACTCGTCGCCACAATAGTGCAGACGCTCCAAGAAAATCAATGCAACACCCATTTTCTCAGTTCTCTGCCCAGCTTTGAGCTTGCCTTATACCTTTTTTGCTGTTGTGCTAATGTTCAATGACAATTTACTTTTGGACATTAAGCATGCATTCGCCAAACCCAAAGCTTTGGTTCTCTTGAATGGCCTGTTCAATTTTCGTTTCAATTTATTTTGATGACAGAGGGACGATCTGATCTCTCCGTGTCACGAATACTTGTTGTCCCATTTTTAAATATTATGTTCCACTTCTGGAGCATTTTTATCAGGCTCACATAGACTCCCCGAATTAAATATTAATATAATCATAATTAATATAGTAATAACCATGTTTTGATTGGGCCAAGAGTTTCAATTTGTTCATAAATGTCATGTGGATAGCTGGAAGGCCATAGAAAATTTCGAGAAGGAAACATATATGTAACTTTGTTATTTTCCCCCTAACTAAACTATCCCTGAGCCTTATTTGTTAAGTACTGAACATAGCGAGGGTGCGAAGAGGCAATAAAAGTCCTCTACATATAGATTCAAGGCCGAGGAATCCCGTTAAGACCATAAACAAAAGTTCTAAGAGAGATCTTGCCAATGTTATTGAATAGGGAGGTTGCTGAAAAGAACTCCAACAGTGAATTATTCGAAAGTTTAAGCGGGGAAGTGAAGATAGCAACAGATTCCCAGAAACTGGCGCTACTCCGGGTTGATTTTATTTGCTGAGATAGAAGCGGCGCGAAGTCACTGACCAATAAGGACAGTTACCGGTGATATTTTTAAAAGTTTCTGGTAGTTGATGCGATATACGACCGAGCAACTGAAGTTTTGTCAAAAGAGATGAGAATTGTTAGGTAGAAGTGAAGGCTGACCTAGTGTACAATATAGCGAGTTGGTCGGTATTTTCCAAAGCCAAACATTACAGCGAGTTTTTGTGAAACCTTCTCTCCGAGTATTGTGAGTTCGTGAAGTTTTATCTAGCAGCATTGTCTAAGGCGAGAGTACAAGTTAAATCCCCGACGTGATTGTGGACGTGCCCTGCCGTGTAGTGCAGAAATAAAATCTGTCGCGAGCTTAAAACAGAAGCGCTAAGATTTAACAGCTGCCTCCACAAAAGTCAAGTATTGTGCGTGGTGAGATATATATATATATAAGTACTGTAACACTATTAACAATGTAACTAAATTAACAATAAATAGAAGAGCATAAAAGGATAAAACACTAATAAAATGTCACAGATTTGCAATCGCTATATTTCGAACTACTTGAGTTCTTCTATGGCAAGAAGACAAGTGAAGGTGATAAAAGTAAATATTGAGTATCGAAGGTAACGTTATGCATGGAAACAGACGAAACTAGAAATGAGAGTGGGTGAGGGAAAAAAATTAATACGTAAGATTTAAACCAGGTGGTATATGCGCTTTATGTAAAAATATAGCTGCCATTTCTCTATCTCTGAGTAAACTTTCATAGCTATGTGTAGGTGATGCATTAATAAGTGTTAGATTAAAACCATCAATAAAATCCTTACAGTGAGATGACATTTTGGGCAACCGGCAAGGGAGACTTGGTTTTAACAGAACGTCTATGATTGTCCATACGTAGCGAAACAACAGTAGAAGCTAAACCAATATAAAATGCTTTGCAAAGCTTACAAGATAACATATATACGACGTTCTTAGAAGAACAAGTAGCAAATGAAGAAATGTTAAAATATATGGATAAATTAGTACTGCGGAATGAATGGCACCGCATAATTAGCGCACTGGTTTTACATTTAGGGCGTTGGCAAGGATATGAGCTTGCAACGGGACGAGGTAAATTCGAAGGAGACAGGTTTCGGTGAAATATACTTTTAAGGTTAGGAGGTGTTCTAAAAGTAAGGCGGGGAATAAATTTAGAAAAATACTTAAAGATGGATGTGTTAACAAAGTATTGTGACATTCTTTCAAAATAGGTCTAATGCTTTCAATTTCAGGCACTTAAGTAGTAATATATATGAAATAATGTAACACTATTGTGTTATAATGTATTTAAATTAACAATAATTAGTAAAGCCGAAAAGAATAGAACACTAAGAAAAAATCACAGAGTTTTAATCGATATTACAAGTATATTAAATCCCCTGATACATATAGTGAAGTTATTATTAAAAACAACTCTTATAGTGACGTCACAGTGTCTTTATTTCGAGTGCTAAACCTCTTCCGTTTCCCTTTACCCTGTACGCCCTCCTCCGCGACTAAAATGCCACTATTCCCAAAAGAGCAACTCCTGTTGTTGAGAATACTTTCTTAACAGAACTACATGGAGCAAGGATAGGCCAGGAGAAGATGGGATCTGCCGGAAGATAAAACCGAGGACAAGGTTTCTTCCGCATCTTCCTTACGCACCAGCTGCAGAAATAAGAAAATCTACAATTACTCTCCCATAGATAAATCTCCATTCGGAGAAGTATCTGCTCGTCCGTGAAACTTCATTTGTGCCACCATCAGTCCTATCCATTCCATTCTCCTCGCCCGAGTGGAATAAAACCCTGAAATCTTAGTTATACTCCTCATTATTAATCGTTATCCCACTATAATTAATTAAAAAATACCCGCTTCACTTAACGCTGAATTTGTTTCGTATATTCAAACTCAAATTTCAACAGTTCCAACCGCCACCTGTAGAAGCATCTAAAACCCCATTAAAAGCCTATAACCTTCTTGTTTCTCCGCCGCTTTCTTGAGTTGCACAAGATTTCGCAAAATCGGCGATCTCTTTAATCATCCGCCGAGTTACAATAGAGATACAAAATATAACATGTATATGAATTTTATTATGTGACTGCATTCCAATAATAATTCTGAGCAATAACCTGCTATGAGTGCTCTCTTCCTATAATTAATTAAACAATATTATGCGTAATAATTTATGTTCATTATCTTCAAATATACTGAGTCTCCAATAAACTAGAGTGCTTCCTTCTCAATGATTTTTTCCACGTTACCATTACATCTCAGCAGTGAATCTGGACATTAAGACTATTAAAAAGAAAAATGGCGAGAAAAAGCAAAGCCTGTAGAGCTCTTTTTACCATACCTGCGAATCATCGCATGCAAAACACCAAAATGCTCTAATCTAATTTTCATTCAACGCATTTCTTGCTCCGAAACAGTCATCTTCAGAAATGCATCCTACCAGTCGTCTGGAACGGGTTTAACGGACTTTCGCATTAAATACAAACAGTCAAACTTTAATTGGTAATTTGATAAAATTTGATCATTTGATCAACTCCGATTGCAGTGTCGGTCCTGGTGGTGTAGTGGTAACCCAAGATCGCGGTTTCAATCTCGGCCAGGATAGATGGATTTTTTCGGGCGTAAAAATCCTAAGTATGGCTTCCTTCGGAATGGAAGTAAAGCCGTGGGTCCCGTGTCGTAAATTTACGGCACGATAAAGAACCTCAAGCCTGAAAGAAGAGGCCTCTGAGCAAAATTTGTCGGCCGTTTCACGCCCTGAGTTGAATGGGACGCTGATGACCTGAGATGTAAAAGAGCGTCCATAAATAAAATCAATCAAAAAAAGTGCTTAAATAGATGTGATATATGAATTGGTCAAAGCATTCTTCTAAAAAGAAAACATTCCACGCTTATACCGCCTAAATTCCCAACGCTATTGACAGATGACGCATGGTAGGATATGTCGTGATTCAATTGTCTCTATTTGTAGTTCAGAAGTTTCTGAAATGGCCTCTTGGGATAACATTTTATTGCAAAAAGCGCGATCGAAAAGAGGCATAAATGACAAGAATCGTTAATAAAAAAAGTAAGAACAAGAGACACGTAAAAGGAAATAAATTAAAAGTATTTAAAAGAGTGTACAGTTTCATGACTGTTTCATAGTTCCCGTTTCCAATGTAAACCAGGCGGGAATTTTTCCTATGTTGACAATTTGTTTCGCAAATTAAATTGAAAGTCATACAGCAAGTATGACAGACCTACAAGTAAGACAAAAGCCAAAAATTAAATCAAAACTGTTTCACATAGCCTTCACAGTTTAGAATGTATATAGTATATTAAAAGCTGTGGTGCATCAACCTTGTTCAGCTAAACTATTTGCAAATGATCTTAATATTGTTTTATGTAATATTAATTTCTTTTATTTTAGTCTCCTGGGTTGGGTCGGAGCCTAATTCCCTGGAATTCCAGTAGGCTACTGCAGATGAACCGGGGACTGGGGTCTGATGCAATCAAGCTGGAAATTATGTACTTTGTTTAATTATTTAGAATTTAGATAAAGGGTTAGTGTAAAATCAGCATTGTATTTCAGTAATCTTGAGGAGATAAGTCTAAATTGGCCTGGGCCAGATAGGTGGAGATCCCTTTATAGTGTGTATTTTTCTCAGCACTTTCAATAAATTTCAATAATATTAATTCCTGTAATTTTATATTTGAAATTTAATAATTGTTTTCTTACAGAAGAAATACAATTGAGATGAACGTTTTCATAAAATGTCGCAATGTGCACATTCATTCGGGTGACATATGTTATGCGAGTTGTTAAGTTCATAGTGATATTTATAGTGTCCTTTGATAAAAGGATAATAAAATAGTTCTTAGCGGGATAAATCAAGTCTGAGTCATTTTTATAAAAATAAATTTTGTTTATATAAAGCAAGTCCGGACTTAATAAAATATCTCCGGAGTTTTGTAATTTTTTTCAGTAGTGTTTATCGCCCGTTTTTACTGCTGAGGCACCACAGGCGGTAGACACTGATGATACACGAGCCGAAATAATAAACTGGAATATATATATTTTAGGAAGGAAGCGTTCCATGCCTAAGTTTAGAGTACTTCCCCGGCATTTGCCAGTTATGAGGACTGAGGAAAATCTAGAAAAAACTTCAGTCAGGGAGAGCAGTCCTAGCTTTTCGAACGCAGACCTCCCGCTCACGAGTACGCGCTTTAACGATCTAGGCCACCCGGCCGTTAATAGTTTTGCAATGCAACTATGTACTCCCTAATGGCAAAGTAAATATCATCAGACACAGCGACTATGAAACGTTTTGGTTTGTTTCAATGATATTCAATATGGATTTTTAGGTTTACGTTGGTTGCATTATCGTATCCATTTCACGTTGACTGCGGATGTTTACGGGTGTGCGGTTGATTTCCCCTTGCACAAACAGCCAGAATCTTTAAATTGCGCTATCTATCACAGATAGATTTAACTGACTGTGGAACCTCGCTATATCCTGCTCGGAAGTGTGGTTGAAAAGTCACATGGAACTCTCACGAAATCGTACAAAACATACCATCTAGTGGAAAACTTATCAAAATATACACACTTTTCTCCTGTCGCTGTGGAGGATATACCAAGAACAAGTCAAATTCAGAAAATCGAATAAATATTTTTAACTAATTCTGTATTTTAATTTACAAATGCAACTCTTGGGGGCTTATTCTGAAAACTGTTAACTTTCAGAACATCATTTAATCCAGCAAAATTAAGTTTTTATGAAATATTATTATATATGTGGTAGTCTGGACTTTAGAGTATGAGACATGTGTGTGGAAATGCGAAAGAAGTATATCCTAAATTGCTTGACAAAGGCATTATTGCTAGCTTAGCTTCTTTGGTTGAAACAATTGAGTATTTTATTCAACCTTAAGGTTTTTGTTTTAGAGGCTTGTCTTCCAAAAGGTTTAGGTTAAAGATTTCCTATTATCCTTAATATGATTGTGATAAGTGTATTTTTGTATTTCCTGACACTAAAGGATACGTTATCAAGTGTCATAAATTCTCAATTAAGACTCTACTGTCTAAACTGGAGCAGAATTAGCTTGCTGAACATGGCGTGGAATCGAATATCAGTGAAGGTCACTACATAAGTCTAGAAAAACCTGAAATCATTCAAAATTATGCAGCAAAAATAGCCATTGCAAGGGAGAGAAGAATAACCTTGAGATAATCGTAAGCATTCTTTCATGAAGCTGGCCACACAGAAAAATATAGGAACAGAAAAAGTACTGTGGGGTGTTTACACAAGCCCCCCATTCCCATATATTTCAGAAAGCTTGCTTGGAAATCACAATGTAAGATTATAAACCTAAAATTATGATATAAAAGCTAAAGGTTTCACAATTCTCTAAAATTGCTCGCTCAGATGTTTCTTAAAATCTTTAAAAATTTAATTTTCTTACATATATTTTAAATAAAACACGGAAATTTGATAATTACCTATAGATGAATGTTTTGAAATGTTTCAAAATATTCTAAAAGCTCATAAGCTCAAAATTATTTTTTTTTAAAAATAAAAAATATTTATATTTAATTTAATATTAGCTATATTATATTTATTTCACATCACTTATAGGACGATTTCATTGATATAATTCAAAAATATATGCTGCATCTTATTGCAGATATCTGTAAATCAAAACCAATCTTATTTTTAGAAGGTGCCCAATTATTTAATTTGTAAAGTTAATTTAGCTGCAGCTCTAATACAGAATTGTGGTCTGCTCAGAAACACCGGAAGGCTGAAAGAATGTATTTTATTCAAATTAACATATATGCTAATAACTTTGCAACTTCGTACGGGTGCACCGTTCACCGGACCGGACTGTACTGTCTTTCATAATACACAAATTATACATTACTTAAATAAATAAATAAAGCATACCCTTAATGCTTAACGCAGTTAAAATAATAATAATAATAATAATAATAATAATAATAATAATAATAATATCATACACACATTTTTTTAATTCAGATTAGTTCCCCCAGTCCATCCCGGTTTTCAGTCTTTTCAGACCTAAATTGTTTCACATTCGACATGAATTTGTCTACCTGCTCCTCATCCTTGCCTGTTAGCAGAGCCCAGCATGCCCCTTGCCCTCTGTTAGAGTCAGTAAAGGAAGACGGTAGACACTTTTTTCTCAACACTTTAGTGCTGCTACAGTTCGCTAGGATGTGCGATGATTCATGGATTCTTCCTCTCCACATAAAGGCCAATTTCTCAGGCGAATTCACCTGAGATTCTGCTCTGTCGCCATGCTCTGAGCCTAAACCACGCGAGTTTAATGAGTCTGGCACCTGTTTTGATGTGCTGCTCCATCCCCCATCCGGATTTTAACCCAGTTTGCATTTCCAACGAGATCTTCTCCCCACATTGCGCAATTGTATGCTGCCTGTCCATATCCTTCAGACGGTTCCTGACCTTCCTCCATACAGTTCTTCTGTTACCTTGACCTGCTATCCAAATATGCCCAACCCGATGGTTTCCAACGCCTTTCTCACTTTGAAGGCCCATGTCTTATTGTCTCCCAATCTAAGCTCTAATTAAAGACTGGTCTCTCAGAATAATTCGCAGTCAATATTTCACCGCTATAATTTTACACTTTACTGTCTCACTATGAGCCCGAAATTCCCTTTTAATTCCATGGTTGGCCGTACCCTTCCCTACTCCCAAAACCCCTTTCAAAGAATGTGTTCTCACTTGATTCAGATTCTCCCTTTGCTCCCCCCCCCCCCCCAGATTTCCGCGTCATATGTCATGATGGATCTGACCAGAGCCCCGTAAACGGTTTTCGGTAAACTACCGGCAGACCTGAAATTCTGCTGCGTTTCCGGAGAGTCTTTGTGGCCTTCATTCCCGCCTTATGTTTCACCGTGTCAATGGCTTCGTCCACTGTCTATTCATTGTGAAAGTAAGTCCTAGGTACACACTGGAAATCTGTTGCAAGGAGAGTATTCTTACCTCCCACATTATGTGCGTTCCAGGAGTCTGCCTTTTCTCTAAAATTGAATGGCAAAGTTTCCTATCTTGGGAAAACGACGATGGACCTCCCACTAGTGGCTTAGAAATATTAGAAGCTAACGTTCTGCAAAACTGAGATATTAAAATCACAGTACCTACCACCTTTTGAACCAGAAAATTATGAAAATTAATAAAATTTATTGATCTATAGGTATTTAAGAGCATTAGAACTGATGGCAATAACATCAAGTCATACAAAGCTTTTAATGAAATTGAATGTGTATCAACAGAATGTTTATAACTCAAATAACCTAGGTTACATCTAACTTGTATTAATACTCGCATAACAGATGTACCCAGTGATACTAAATTTCTAGGTCTTCAAGTTAACATACAGTTAAATTGGAAAGCTCACATAGAATACTACATCGTTATCACAGCTAAAATTAGCAGCCAACGGGTTTTGCTCAAAATTCCACATTAGTTCCGAAACAATCTTCAAAACAGCTTGTTAATTTGTTATGAAATATATTAATATTTTGTGAAAATTCTGCTGAAAAGAGAGAAAAGAAGGCCTAATAGTCTTATCTCTGACACAATAAACGAATAAGTGGTTTTATATTCATATAAATAATTGTGTCGTAACTAATAGAATAATTTAAAGGTTATATTTCCAAAACTGAAGTTGTTAAAACTTCCTTGTGAATACATCCCTTCTATTATGAACGTTTATCACAAATTATGGCATCCTTTTTAGTTGGTCATGTCAGCATGTTTGCCGATTAGTGTCCGTAACTAACCCACTATTGCATTGTAAATTAACAAGTGATACATTTCTGGTTTTCCTTAAGGATTTTTATCGTACTTCATATCTGGATAATAACGAAAATTATCTCTCTCAACCAATGTAACATTAGAGCCATGGCAGTTACAGGTTTTTGTTTAAAATTAAAGTTAATAGTCTTCAAACTATCCCATGAAATTGTAATTCATTATATTCAATGGAGTTATTTTTGACCAACGTCAATAATGTGCTCTTGTATTCAAAAGCTGGAGTAAACTTAAAGATATGAAATGTGTAAAGCGAGGACCAGCGCGATTTTTATTAGATATGTGGCTTACTTTTACATTTTCTGTAACCAAGCAAGTGCTAACAACAAGAGGCATAGGCAGAGGCCTCCGTAGCCACACATTGCTATTTCCAGGCGACTGTTCCAGGAGACATTCGCCGTGATCTACACGTCGTCAATAGGAGGCCATTCTGGGACCTTCAGGGGTCTTTTATGTCAACCTTAAAGGGGATGAGACGAGATGAAGAAATCTACAGTGTTATGCGTACCCGGCCAGTAAAATCTTCCCAACACACCACCCTTGTAAGTCCATATTGTGGATCTTGCGAACAGGAAACTACCCCGATCAAGTTTTCACCAACGGCTCTTGTCCAGGTGAATAAGGTCTAAAAAGAAAATTTAATGAAATAACAGTATGAATAAGAGGAAAATGAAGGAGGGAAAGGAATTAAATAAAACTCATGGCATGAAAATGGAGCATGAGAGAATCCAAAGAAAACACTGAACTTTTCAACTTTGTCCACCAAAACTGCCACTCCGCCTGCCACGAGGATCGAGTCAATAATTACAAGGTAAATAAAAAATAAATTAAGCATGAATAAATCAATATTGCCTCTTAAAGCAATTATAATTTGGCGAAAATTTCTTGTTGACTAGTATTCATATTTTATCATATAATAATACGAAAAACGCACACTGAAAATTGTTTATATATACATCTTCACCTTCCGATATGTATCTTACAAAAAATTTAAAATTTAACATACTTTGATGTAATATTATCAGCCCACAGAAAGTACTAATAGAAAACATAGGGGTATGACAGGCTTAATATTGATTTTAATTTACCGTGAAAATGTATTAGATGTAGGACTTTATTTATAAACCTAGTCCGCTCATGTGGTGGTTTATGTCTGGGCAACTACGCATAACGAAGCCGGGAACGCCCGTACTTAAACTCTGATTCCCCTCTTCTTCTACTTCAACGCTGTTTCTACCTACAGATTTCATTGCAACACACATTCTTTAGAGAATAAACTATATAGAGTACTTTAAAGCAGCGTATTTTTGCATGTAACTTTATTTTAACTACTAACCAGCTCGTAATGCGCGTGTGGAATGTTCTTCGTTAATTGTCTACTTCCGGTACTGCAATTCGTGGTATTGGGTACAAATTTGAATCTATAGGTTCAATGTAAATTTAATAACAGGAGCGGAAGCGTACAGCTTTAACAGAGGACAGACCAGATGAAATTAGCAACGTTCGCTGTCCAAATCATTCCCGAAAGTAGTACATTTTCGAGTTTTGGAATGTAAAGGGAAACATAAGCCACGAGAAAAAAAATAATAATACGGCAGCCAAAGTTAATCGTGTGAATCAGAATGTGTTTTTCCACCGTTCAATGTTTGTTTGACCTTGGGAGAATGACTACTTATAACGTCTATAAGTAAAACCTTTAGAAAGCACAGCCACCCAAGCTTAGTAGCCAAGACTATTAGCATGGATACGCTTTGCGGAGGAATTTGCCGACAACCGAGCTTCGTGGTTACTTCGCTAGCATCAGCCGCCATTTTGGGCCTGATGCCTGTGTGTTATGCCATACGCTTATATGGAGAACACTTTTAAACGTTTATTTTAATTTAGTTAATATGCCTGGGTGTTGTGCATTTGGTTGTATAACTCAAGGAAAGAAAGGCGTTACGATATATCGCATTCAAGGTTTAATTTGACATATAAGCTGCATTCAGAATAACTTATGTAATGTAATAAAATATTTGTCAACATGGCTACGTTGTATTTAGCAGTGACTATTTCTAAGTATATTATACCTATAATATTATTACATATTACTGTATACTCTGCGCTTATTATCGAATACATTTGCCATAGATTTCAATAATTAGATAACTGTATGTAATTTTTGAAGGTTTTTTTACATAAAAATAGTTGCCGTAGCAATGCCACTGTTGCAGAAAAAATATATAAAAATGCAACATGCTACTGTAAGATAACTAAATGCACGTTCATAATTGGAAGAAAAGAAATAGAAAATGCAGATCTGTGAATTATGCATAGTTTAAATTTTCAGGTATATTCCTTAGTTTATTTATCTCTTGTTTTCACACACTAGTTAAAAATAAAGGTTTCTGGTTGTCATAGTCATTCTCATTGGACCAATTAGAGCAGAGAAATAAACCACATACAGCTTTTGTTCTAGTTTGAATTTGATAGGAAGATCTCTAAGCCCTATAATTCTTATAATTCATTCCTAACTGACAGGTTACCTTAGGCCTTATACAGTTTATGTTAACACTGATATAATAAACGAATTACAATAAATAATTTAAATAGTGAAAAGCAAAATAAAATGAGAAATTCTTATTTTAAGTTTCACGTGTTAAAAGAATGTAATTAATAAGACCTACGTTTAATGTTGCGATTTCTGTTTTAACCGATGACAGCCTTTTCCTCTGCCGGCAAATGAACCATCATTGGCCGCAGAGTTTGGATGCAGTCCTACGCGAAAGTGCCGTAACTATAAATGACATTGTCTCAAAAGTATGCATTTTCTGTCTAACATAGGCCTTCTAATGCAAAAAGAACATAAGCAGAGGCTGAAGGTATCATTCAACAGTATAACACAAATAGTTTAGGAATTAACTGTATGACAATCGAGTTAAACGACAGAAACTTAACACGTCATCTTATGAGAGTTAGAAATGGTTAGGCTCAAAATGGAGCATGTCCATACTTGTATACCAGAGGGTTTTAGCCGAGACGTGAGTGGACGCCATTTAGAAGTAAAAATATTTTGTTTATGTTTTGACAACACACTCGTTATAAAGCATTCCACATTGTGTGAGTATATCAATACAGTATATCAGTCTTTCAAGCATTAAACATAGATTATTCCCAGATTTAAATCGATAAATAATTACCACACGTAAATTTCCAATGTTGCTTCATAAATACGAGGGTCATACTAAAAGTCGTGAACAACCCATTGTTAAAACTCAAATTCCAACAAAGTAACAACTGCAGGATCGTAATCTACAGACTTTACACCACATGTTGCCATATTGTGACGTCATTAGCTTCCATCACGTAACCAAAGGTAATATTTACAAAATGGCGGACATCAATGTTTCGTTTCCACAGCGTATTGTCATTGAATTAATTTTTAAAGAAGGAAAATCTGCTGATGAAATTCACCCTAGACTTCAACGTGCCTGTGGAGATGTCTGCATGGGTGCTAGCAGTGTTAGGAGATGATTGAAACATTTCAAAGATGGGAAAACGAGTATCCAAGATGAGCCTCGTAGCGGTCACTCGCGAATTGCCTCCATGGAAAGAGTTGATGAGGTCATTAGAGAGGGCAGGTGTATCACTGAGGATGAAATCGCTGCAAAACTTGCAGTAGATAGTGCAGTGAAAGAAATGATAAATGGCTTAGGCTATCGAAAATGTTTGTGCCTGTTGGGTCCCACATTAATTGACCAAAGACCACAAACTTCAGAGAATAACCATCAGCCAAAAGCATCTTCAGAGACTTCAAAATGAAGTTCATTATTTTTGACGAGTATTGTGACAGGCGATGAAAGCTGGTTCCATCATTACGAGCGTTAAACAAAACGCCAGAGTATGGAATGGCACCATTTGGATTCGCCATCGAAGAAGAAAGCGAAGACAGTGTGGTCTGCTGGGAAGGTTATGGGTAACATCTTCTGGAATGTACAGAGTTGCATTCTGTTTGATTTCCTTGAATCTGGACAAACCATAAATGCTGCCGTCTATATCCAGTTACTTGCGCATTGTGCGTTAAGTGCCCTGGAAAGAAGATCATCCTGCGCGATAATGCGCGTCCTCACACTGCCCGTGTCACAGTGGAGAAGATCAGTACATTTGGGTGGGAAACTCATCCTCCATACATTCCCGACTTGGCACCCTCCGACTACCATCTTTTTAGTTCTGTTAAGAAACAGATGCGAGGCCAACACTATGAGACGGTGGAGGATATTCGGAAAGCAGTGCGTCGGTGTCTTCGTGCAGCTGGAATTGAGTTCTATCGTAAGGGTATTTGCAAACTTGCAGAACGATGGGAAAAGTGTGTGCAAAGTCTGTAGATTACGATGATGTACTTGATTTATCTAAAAAATAAATATTAAGAGGTTTAAAAATTGTTGCTTACTACTTTCAATATCACCTCCGTATTAGTTCTTTTCTTCTTCTTCCTTTGAAGAAGTCTGCATTATTTTAGAAGACACAGAATCCTTTAGAGATCTTGAAAATGAAATTTTGGAATAGCCGAGTGCCCCCTACAGTTAAATTTTACTCTTGCTCTTCACCACTGTTGTAAGGGTCACTTCACGTCATCTCGGTAGTAATTATCCCACATTTAGAATCGCTCACGTTGCAGTTTTTCTCTCAGTTCCTGTTCCATTTCCACCCAACGTTGGTTCCCCGACATTGATTGCTGCAACTATGAAGAGTTGTGGTGAAGATTAATTAAAACTTGTGCAATCGCGCCGAGCCACACTCTTTCGCTCTGTGAGTTTATTACTTTTCGCTGTGATAACAAAGTAATAACAAATGAGCTACGCTTTAGGATTTTTTTTTTGTGCCATCTCTTCTATTGCTGCTCAATTCTCCAGTCTCCGAGGCTGTCACTGCCTCCAACGAGAGAGGACATAATATTGGACAACGGAAAGGGTTGTGTGTACACAAATGTTGAAGATTATAGTGTAATAAAACATGGGTATTAAGCCCGGAGGTTGTCAGTGGGGAGTGGAGGAGATGTCACTGTTTGTCCAATTCCCTCCCTTTGGTCCCCTCCTTTCCCTCTCCCCGATGCGAACGTTACGTCAATCTGTCAGAAACAATGGCATAGCGTGGATGACCCTACCCTCCTACTTCCAACCCTCAAACACTAGCAGCACAGACAACAATGGCAGACACTATTGCATTAGTGGAGTCGGCAACTGTGGCACTGCGTATGGGCACCAACATAACATACTCAGTGAGCCAAAGGGAAAGCTGATAGGTTAGTGGTCTCAATGCCAAACTAATAAGAGCATTGATTTCAACAGGATGTATTCGCTGATTTGACGCGTGCTTTTGAATTAAGTTAATATTTTCCTAAAATTGAATGAACTTGCATTGCATCAATGTAGACGTTCTATTCATCTGTTGCACAAAATGCACCTATTAAAATGAAATATCTGAATCATTCATTATCAGGGTAGTAACTTACAAGCATTACTTGGGATAGTTTAAATACTTATATCATATAATGCCGAGAGTTAAGTTATCAAACGCAATACGAAGAGAAGACGACTTATAATATTGATAAGTATGGCTTCCAAATGTCTACATGATGTCTGCAACCATATAGCTTTTATATCGTTAATTAAGATTTTGTGACGTCCCCTGTCCTCTGAGTCGGTCCTGGTGGTGTAGTGGTAACCATACTTGCCTCCTAAACCCAAGTTTGGGGGTTCAATCCCGGCCAGATGCGATGAATGTTTTCGGGCGTAAAAATCCTAAGTATGGCTTCCTTCGGGAGGGAATAAAGTCGTGGCACCTGTGTCGTACATTTACGGCACGATAAAGAACCTCAAGAGGCCTTTCAGCAAAATTTGTCGGCCGTTTCACGCCCTGATTTGAATGGGACGTTGATGACCTGAGATGTTAAAGAGCGTCCATAAATAAAACAAATCCAAACGGACTTTTATCTAAAAAGTAGCGTACATGACAAATCCAAATTGACTGAAAGAAATGAAACAATATATCCACCAGGAATTAATCCTGTGAAAATATAAGGGTCTTCGACTAGCTGGGCTCCAGTTCAAGTTAATAATATAACGGTAGAAACTAAAATTAAAAAAAATTTAATTGAATAAAAGGTAGGAAACAAGTCTTTGGGATCTTGAGTTATTTAGGAAAATAAGGATAAGGGTATAGAATGGAATATTTATTTAACAAATCCATTTACAATTTATAATAAATCACATTTCAGTTACTTTTGTTTGTACACAGCTTTAATTATACACCAATCTACAATTACCTTGAATATTATTAAATAATTTAGCAAATTATAACTTACCATACTTCATGAACCGTTTCTGTTATTTCCTGGAGCCCGATATATCCAAACAATGCGGTTGCAGAGTTAACTCTACACTTTATTCGTTGCCTAGATATGGACATAAGAACACCAAAATCTTAGTAATATAGAAGAACATTGTTCAACTTAAAACTACAGGGAGTGGTTTTAAAAAGGTGGCATAAATGTATAGGCAACGACGCTGGTCTGTCTCAGCACCTCCTTTTATAAAGATGACAAGTAAAACCTTTTAAAATAGTTCATGAAAATGTTACATGGGTGTGTCAGCGATACCCGTGAGTATGTCACTGTCTGGCATATAGGCCAACACCGCAATTGGGGTCCTAATTCATTGGGTCGTTTTGTATATACTTGTATGGTGATAAAGAACCATCTATTATAATCCTCTTCTAACATTTTGTTTGCTCTATATTTCATGTATATTAAGTTATTACTATTCTATTAAATATTCCAGCAAAAACCGCAACTATGATTTACTGTTTAAGTACTGTGTAGAAAGTATATCAGGCATGTTATTGATACACCTGGTATGTACTAACGGCAGCGTTGCCAACTCCTTTTCTGTAAAAACCCATGTATCGGACATGAAAATCAGTACATTTAGTGTATGGGGTTAACATTATATCATATACTGTTTGAAGATAGGGTCACGAACAACAGTAACGTATAAAACTGCAAGTATTAACTGTAGTATTTACATCAGCATTGTTGGTGTTTGTTAATCCAGTTGTATTTCATGTACTTACGGTATATTCTTGATAAAAAATAATAATAAGTGCACGGTTTTAATAATAAAAGTATAAAACACTAAGAAAGCAAAAACACAACTGAAACTGATGGACTTGATGAACTGAAGACGCGCCCTTATGCGTAACGATGCAGTCTGGCTGCGCATTAATCCAACCAGAGGCAGGTTCAAGCAGACAAAGACAACGCGCCCGATTTTTTTAACGCCCGTTTTTACTACTGAGGCACCACAGGAGGTGGACACTGCTGATACAAGAGATGAAATAACATATTGGGAAAGGATTTTCTTTTAAGGAAGGCATCGTTCCAGGCCTGAGTTTGGGGTAACTCTCCGGCATTTGCCAGTTATGAGGACTGAGGAAAACCTGGAAAAAAACTGAGCCAGGAAGGTTGGTCCTGGCGGGATTCGAATCCCAGACCTCCCGCTCACGACCTCTGCCACCCATGGCGTGCGCCCGGTTTGTGATTTCTTATTTATTTAAATATACAATCTTATGTCATGGCTGAGCATTGTTAAACTGACTGACATTTATTTCTGGTAGTCCGCTAAAAATACTATAATGAAATGGTGAAGGAGCATGGTCTATTTATTCATCACTTACATATTAAATACGTATATTCAGTTTTAAAATTCATATATCCATAGATGACGACAAAAAACGTAGATCCATGGACCAATCCGCAGAGTTGACAACGCTGACGAACGGTAAAGTTTTACTGTTTAGCGCATTTGCAGTGCAGCACATACAAAGAGCGCACATACAATAATGTTATTGGTCCAGCTTTGTATTCTCAAAAATTTAACGCTTATTACCTCTTTGTTGCTAAAACCGTGCAACAATACAGAGTAAAGGGGGTTTTAAACACATCTTGTATTATTATTCGGCTGGGAAACTCATGGCAAAATGTTTCGCGCTACTACGCCAGTGAAGAAAACAAGAGTTCCGTTGTTAAAGGCGCGTCATTCCGTAAATAATGAACTACTGCAGCAATTTTCATTGCTTTAACGGTTACACACAAACACAAACTCCTCTCTCTCTCTCTTACTTCCCACAATGTACGTGCATACACTGAAAGTGGAGAGCATCTGTTTCAAACAATGGCGCTTTCATGGGCAATGAATTCACCAGAACACAGAAGAGAGACGTTTTTGTTATTCTTCTTCATTTTTGTGTCCGCCTCCTTTTTTTTTTTTTTTTTTTTTTTTTCCCAAACTCAAATGTTGCATGTATTTTCACATAAAGCTTTGAGGACAAACGCTTTAGGCAGCGTTAGTATGTCATATTGCTTTATTTGTGGACAAAAGAGGATCGGCTCCTGTGTGTTGTGCACAGAGGGTCAATATCCAAATCGTAAACATGTTTGTCACTTCACACTAGACATGCTACATGTATCTATGTTTAGCACTGAATTATAAACTTCTTTTTATAAAATATATTCTGCTCTATTTATATCCTAAAACGCATTTTAGCAAAACATTTCCTGTTAATTATTTTTGACATAAATACCGAGGGTGCTAAAAAATGTATACACACTTTCACAGTAGATATCTATTTAATATATTTCAAAGTTGGACCAAAAAATAAAAGTAATGTGTAGTATGATGTTCTGTAAACAGATATGACTCACATACATTATGATAGCGTTGCTACGTGTCAGGTAAATCAACAATGAGTAAATAAAGCTAACATTAACTTAAATCAACAATGAACATATGAAGTCAAGGTTATCGGATGATGTTCTGTAAACAGATGTGATTGACATCACGTTTTGCTAGCGCTGCTAGAACAAAATGGAGCCAAGATTGTCATTTGAACGACGGAAAGCCAAGTGGTATTGGAAAACTGAGAATGTTGTTGAAATTCAAACGCAATAGAGACGTGTGTACAACTCCATTGGACCTCTACCTAAGGGGAACTCTTAAGGATGTTGTATACCGTAGAAAACCAGCTACACTGGCAGCACTTCGGGAAGAAATTAAAACGGCATGTGCTGCAATCGCTGAGGACACATTCGCAAACGTTGCTCAATCAGTAGTTCAATGTACTCAGAAGTGTATCGACGTCGATGGTGGGCATTTTGAGCAATTGTTGTTACTGTTAAAATCTAAGATGATTAGTGCTCATCATTTTCTGTTTGTGTGAATTTAGTTTTATTATGTTAGCACAGATTTTTATTTGCTTGAAATGTGTATACATTTTTGGCACGCTTTATACTTTCGAAACACATATTTCTATAATGTTTATTTGCATAAAATATTATTTTAGGGTAAATTATAATTTTTACTTTGTTATATTTTGTTATAATTTTAAAATAAATGGAGTTTTACGCGAGCAATATATTTTTTCTTTATCCATTTCAGTTATCTTGTGGTTACTATTATTTGTCCATATCTCAAGGACTTTTTTGAAAATATTATGTTGATTAATGAAATTTAGCATCTCAAGGAGCAATATGAATTTCCACGTGTGCAAGAAAAACTGTTTTAAGAAAAAACAATCTCAATTTTTTTGCCCTTAATAGCACTTCCGTGACAGGACTTTAAAAGTGTAAGTAGGACAAAAGAGATTTTCTATATTAATATAAAATAAAGGAAATTAAATAATCTGTACAAAACAAAATGTGGATTTTTTGCCATTTTTTGCCATTTTTCACAGTAAGGTCCCCTTAAATGTACTGCAATGACATGACCTTGACAGCAGAATTTGGGGCTAATCTTATATAGTTTTAAAATATATCATATATAGGTAGGCATTAACAAAGAGGTGATATTTCCTTTCTGGCTCTTTATCACATAATAACCAGGTGTATAACTAAAGCACCTTGGAATGTTAACACGGATTTGCCATTTTTGCCACATACAAAGGAAAGAAAGAACAGAAAAAAAACACTACAGTAGTAAAGTGAAGTAGCTAAGAGCTTAGTAGGACCTCAGGTTGGGGAAGCACACGATCAACAATAGGAAGCATTAAGTAGTATATATCATTTTATTACCTCTGCGAGGTTGTTAATAGCCACTTGATCTATGCCATAGCTAAATACGCTCTCTTGCACGCTTATGCGGTTTACTTCAGACTTCAAAACAGATACCATTGTCATAAATCATGCTATATAGTGTGCCTAGATCACCACCCATACTCTCAAAAATTCTCATGGTTGATCTGTCATTTTAAATGCAACATGAAGAGATGAGAGATTAGCGGATATTGAAGTCTGGTATTAAAAATTGTTAAATCATGAATTCTTTCCATCCTTTGTGACGAAATTTGGGTTTAATATTTGAACAATGCAAGTGATGGTTTTGGGATTAAGATATTTTGGATATAAATCATTTTTCATGATTTCAAATAAGATCAAATAGAATGTTTTTGAAAGCGATAATTCTCTATGAGAATATTTTTTTGAGTTTGATCGCCATTCCATCGGCGTTCCATTCTATTCCATTACTTTTTTATTTTACGTGATATACAGTGTTTTTTCGTATCACTGTACAATGTTTGTTTTTTACCTAAAGCAAGTGTTACTGTGCTAACTTGTTCTTAACTTCAACAAATTCAGGGAAATTCCAAATTAGACCTGTCGACCTGCTCCGCCCTCACTTAAACATGTCACTGCATCTTGTTCTTGGTCTTCCTACTTGACGATCTCCTCTAGGTTTATAATTTAGTAAACTTTTGGTATTCGTTCCTCTTTCATTCTTAATATATATTGATTTAATTATTTTTATTTTCATTAATATTTTTGATCATATTTTATATAAATTTAACTATTTTCAAATTTCTGCATTTCTTTGTTTGTCTGAGAGAATAAATCCAGCTATTGTTCTTAAAATATCATCTCTGCGGTTTCTGTCCTTTACCTAGTCCATTTTTCACTTCCATGTGTTGTCCTTGGTTGACTTTGATTTTGACTTCTTGTTCTTTAATGTTCTCCTTATTGTTCTCTTCATTTGTCTTAATTTATTTAATTATATATTCAAATAATCAGTTTTACTATATGATACATTTAAAGCTAAATAGTTAAAGCTAAATATTTGTTCTATTATTTCTTCAGTAATAGCTACCTGACATGATTATTCCTTTTAAATGTTAATGCTTTTGTCTTGTTGAAATCTTAAAATTATATGTCTCTATGATATTTTTCAGGTTTTTATCACTTCTCTGTAGACCGTTTTCCGAAAAATAACGTAATCGCCTGCAAATAAAATTGCTTTCAACTATCTATTAATATGAATATTCCAAGTAGAATAGTTTTTCCACTCTATGTTTTTCGTTTATATATATCATTATTTAATATATAAAGAGCGTTAATGTAGCTGGCGATAAAGGACACCCCTGTTTGCCGCATTGAATTATTTCTTCAGTTTTGTTTCCGGTTCTAACGCCACTTGTCATCTTAATTCTGATATTTTTATATTAACTCTGAATTAGCTAATTAGATTACTGGTACAACCATGGGTGGTCCAGGTCGTCAAGGCGCAGAATTGTGAGCGGAAGGTCTGGGGTTCGAATCCCGCCAGGACATTCCTCTCTGACTGGGATTTTTTCCAGATTTTCCTCAGTTCTCAAAAGGCAAATGCCGGGGAGATACCCTAAACTTAGGCCTGCAACGTTTCCTTCCTTAATAAAAAAATCCTTTCTCAATGTATCATTTCATCTCATGTATCATTAATGTCCACCGCCTGTGGTGCATCAGTATTAAAAACTGGCGTTAAACACTGTGCAAAAAGATTATTGGGATATCCTTTACTTGCATTACAATCCACAGTTTATTTCGAAGCACTCTATCAAAAGCATTTTAATTATATAAAAATAATATGAAAGTTGGTAAGTTAATTTTAGGATAAAACGTTTATATAGTAAAATATATTATTTCAGATTATATGTTAAATTATTACTACATAATCTTAAAAAATATCTATGATATCACAACTTCCAAAAGCGACTGTAGAAGCATATTGTTTTCTCATAATCGATCATTCGTCCTTTTTTAAAAACATGGTTCACACAATGAAAGTTGTTCAAAGTATACAGTAGTGCGAGAGGCATCCAAAAGGTTTTATAAGTTGCTTTTTAAAGTTCTAGTTATGAAATGTAAGAACCACTGGACGCCATAATATTTCTTATAAGTACGCTCGATCTCTCTCCTTACATAATTGTAAGCGTTGCAATAATTTATCAAATATGTTGTGATACTGAAGGTTGTCAACAGAGCTGAATAACTTGAGCAATATATTGCACACATTTCAAAGTTGTTCCAGCAATGACCGATTTCAATCAAGGGAACAACCAGAAGTTTCAAATTGAGGTCAGAGCCGTAGGATGGATGATGAAGTACGAGGTCTCTTCAAAAAGCATCGCGAATTTTGAATTTCCGCGGGCTACGTATATTCGATTTTCGATTGTTTTGTGGCGTTATGTTGGTACTCATGTCCCTCACTTATGTTGACAAGCTCGGCCATTTTGAATGTTCAGTTAATTGTTGACAGCTATTTTGCTTGGACGTGTTTTGACTCGTCTTCGATTTTTGCCTATTCCAAAAAATGGAACAAAGAATCTCTAACAAATTTTGTGTGAAAAACAAAATTAAGTGCCCGGATGCATTCCGAATGTTGACTGTGGCATATGGTGAAGCTATCTTGGACCAAAGCAACGTTTATCGGTGGTGCAAAATGTTCTCAGAGGGTCGAGAAGATGTGAACGACTAAGAGCGTCCCGGACGCCCGAGCTCGTCAACAACAGACGAAAACATTGAAGAGGTGAAGAAAAGAGTATTGGCCAATCGTCGAATCGCCGTTAGAGAAATTGCTGAGGGCCTAAACATATAGATTGGCTTGTGCCATTTGATTTTTACCAATGATATGGGCATGAGACGGGTCGCCGTAAAATTCGTACCAAAGTTGCTCAATTTCGACCAAAAACACCATCGCATTAACGTTGCTAAGGAGCTGTTGAACTCTGTCCGCGACGACCCAAATTTGCTCTAGAGGGTCATAACTGGTGACGAATCATGGGTTTGTGGTTATGACGTGGAAACTAATGCTCAATCATCCCAATGGATGCTGCCACACGAGCCAAGACCGAAGAAAGCGAGCCAAGTTCGCTCGAATGTGAAAGTTTTGCTTAGTTTTCTTCGATTACAGGGGCGTGGACCATCATCAGTTCTTGCTATAGGGTAGAACGGTCAATAAGGAATATTACCTGCAAGTTATGCGCAATTTACGCGAAGCAATCCGCCTGGAACGCCCGGATTTATGGAAGAACAAAAATTGGCTTTTGCGCCATGATAACGCCCCTGCTCACACATCGTTGATTGTGCGCGAACTTTTGGGCAAAAACAACACACTTATGATGCCGTAGTCACCGTACTCTCCAGACCTGTCTCCCTGTGACTTTATTTTTTGTTCCCAAAACTGAAGAGGCCCATGAAAGGACGACGCTACGCCACGATTGAGGAGATAAAGACGGCATTGAAGGAGGAGCTGAACAAGATCACCAAAAATAAAAGGATTTTTTAAAGTGCTTCGAGGATTGGAAAAAACGTTGGCACAAACGTATAATATCTGGTTGGGATTACTTTGAAGGGGAAAAAATAGGTATTCGTGAATAAATACTTTTTGAAAAAACACAAAATTCGCGATACTTTTTGAACAGACCTGGTATCTGACATTTCCTGCATTCAGTTTCATAAATTTTTGTACGTTTTATGTAAGCAGACGCATTATTGGGCAAAAGCAGCAGACTTGAAATTGTCTCTGGGAACTGCCCTCTGAGTTTTTGGAATAAAGGATCAAATACTTAAGTGACATTGTATGCCTCAATCGTTTCCATTCCTTCTGACTTACAGTCAACCTTTAATGTCTCTCTGCAACTAAAAATTGTGAGGTTTTGCTTTGAAGAACAAACCTTTTTCGTAGAATAGTTGGACATGGATTGTTTTAAACGAAAATACACATTGTTCTGGGTTTTCTTTATTTCATTATTGTCTCCACTTATTTTATAAAATAATTGAATCCATCTTGTTATTGTATCAAATTAACTTATTTAGTCACCATGGACTTTTATCAAGCTGTTTACATAGTTTATGGTTTATGAAAAAGTACAATCTAATCCTTTTACTAGAAACTTCCTTGCATTTACCAACTACAACGCCCGACTGAATACAACAATCTCTTTCTAAGACAATGCAAGTTTAAACTTGCATATTTTTATAACTTAAAGTCTATTGTTGTCAGTTTAATTTTATGTTCATCTGTAACAATTCATAGGCTGATGGCGTAATATTACTAAGACCCCATATTAAATTTTCTCCTAGATGTAGTCTAGAATCATCTATTTTGTAATGGAATAACTCCATTGATTTTTTTTTTTCAGTAGTGTTTAAAACTCGTTTTTATTACTGAGGCACCACTGGCGTTGGACACTAATTATACATGAGATGAAATGATATATTGGGAAAGGGTTTATTTTTAAGGAAGGAATCGTCCCAGGCCTAAGTTTAGGGTACCTCCCCGGCATTTGCCATTTATGAGGACTGAGAAAAACCTGGAAAACAACCTTCAGAGAAGACGGTTTTGGCGGCATTCGATCCCCAGACCTCCCACTCAGGAGTATGTACCTTAACGACCTCGGTCACCTGTGGCGATAACTTTATTGAAGTCTTTAGACTCCATATATAACAATATACATTTATATTTCAAGATATACATAAAAACCGTGCTGGAAGTGTTTTAAAATTTTTTCATTTTCCCCCGTTTTGCTTTATAGAAATATTACAACGTAACAACATGTAATATTGCTTCAAAATACATTTTCTAAGAGCTCAACTTAACGTGCTCTTCTGATTCAGGTGTATTACTGAAAATATCTGTAGATAGTAACAAACAGTACCCAAATTTGAAATGAAAATTTTTCCATATAATGGTGCATTATAACTTGTAAATCTATCCCACTATGGTTGGATCTTATATTATAAGACGTTTTAAATAAGTAATACAACAATTTTTGGTCAGTTTATATTGCAAAACACAAAATATAATTCTCTTATACCATGCAATGCACTTTCATCTTCTTCTAGGTAGCAGTGATGCAGTTAGCTTTCAAAATGGAATCTCTAAGTGATATGGCTTATAAAATATAGGTGGGTAGTTTAATAGCTAAAATGTTCAGGGGCGTTTAAGAAATGTTTATTGAACAAGCGAAAAAGCTGTTGTCATCGAAGGTCGAAGCAGCCTCAGTGACCATCCCACGCTTCTGGGTTGTCATAGCTTTGCCACTCCTGCAAGGAAGGAACGTCTCGGCTGATATCCATATTCGAGACGATCTGCGATAACAGCACAAACATCTCGCTGTTGCATATGATATCAACACAATACAATACTCAAGGAATTTCTAAGCATTTGAAAGCCAAAAGTATACCCATGCAAGAAGATGTCATAAACTTTGGTGAGCTTCCATCCTCCCATCCTACGGCCTGGATACCTTCTAATTCCCACATTTTTGGTCCTAAAGATGCAACAGGAACTTGATGTCGACCAGGAAGTCATCAGCACAAAAATGACTGAAGATACAGACCGGAAGAGCGGTAGCATGAAGCCATACTATGACATCTAAGCAAATGAAAGTTACAGATATTAAAGTAGGGTATATTGAAAAGAAACATTGTAAAGCAAGTGCATTAAGGAACAATGGAATGCTTTTGAAACTGGTATAAGGCAAAACGCTGGGAGAGGAAAAAAAGGTAGTATTATTTATTGAGTTTTCATCGCATATTCATACATATTCAAGCTCATTCAGCCCTTCCTCTTTCCAAATAAAAAAAACGAAAAAAGGATGCTAAAAAGTAAATATAAAAGCATTTTTAAACGCTTTTAACATTTCGGTAGCAGCCAAGGTTTTACAACATAATGACTGGTACGAATAAAAGGTGTCGCAAAGTAGTTGGGATCGCCTGTGGTGCCTCAGTAGTAAAAACGGGCGTTAAACACTACTCAAAAAAAAAAAAAAAGTAGTTGGGGGTGATATACGAGGGTAAGTCTATAAGTTTCCGGCCTCGCCGATTAGGATTATCGCTTCACAAAATTCTTATCTCTTGTCATGCCTTAACTGTTAAGTAATTAATTGCAGCTGTAACTTCCGGTCCACTGTGTTCATTTATTCAGATATAAATGCATAAAGAAGGCTTATGTAGAAGGTTATAACATGTTTAAAATGGATGTAGAGAGCTGTTATTAAGTTCTTTACAATAGAAGCACTTACTCAAAATGAAATTAGTGTTGGATGGTGTATATTCTACCGTAAAAGAATAGGCCAAACTTTTTCGAATGGGTAGAGAAAACATTGAAGACGAAAAGCGTGCAGATCGGCCCTTGGGGGTGCTCACTCCTGAAAACATCGCTCTTCTGAAAGCAGAGACTATGAAAAACCGGCGGCTCAAAGTTAC
Source organism: Metallyticus violacea (assembly GCA_030762175.1). Classification (NCBI taxonomy): domain Eukaryota; kingdom Metazoa; phylum Arthropoda; class Insecta; order Mantodea; family Metallyticidae; genus Metallyticus; species Metallyticus violacea. Next base: position 153,089,538 of record CM060833.1, read on the forward strand.
AGAAATAGCAGCAAGGTTGGGCCTTTCTAAAACAACAGCACTTCGAATTATTCATGAACATTTAAACATGAATAAGGTCAGTGCAAGATGGGTGCCTAAACTTCTTTCCTCAGTCCAAAAACAGCAAAGAGTCATCTGTTGTCAGGCATTTTGGAGCCTGACGAGAGAGAATTTCTGCAAACCATTGTTACAGGAGATGAAACTATGGTCCTCTACTATGATCCCTTTTCCAAGAGAGAACCAATGGAGTAGCCTAAGCTTGGAGAAGCACCGCCTCTAAAGCTAAAGTCACTCAGTCAACAAGAAGATCATGGCCACAATCTTTTGGGACTGTGACTGCAAGGAAGGAACACCGCAATAAATGGGGAGTACTACACTGGCCTACTGCACAGAGTATGCCCTTCCATCAAAGAGAAAAGGCGAGGAAAGCTGAGTGGTCGTGTGTGCCTTCTTCACGGCAACGCGCTTGTACATACAGCTTTTGTTACAAAGGAAGCTGTAAAGAAATGTGACTTCAAGGAGATCGGTCATCCTCCATACAGCCCATATATAGCTCCCAGTGGCTATTTCCTGTTTTCAAAACTCAAGAAGGACCTTCGAGGAAGGAAATTTAAGTGTGACGAAGAAGCGATGGATGCTGTTTATGCCCATATTGCACACAAGACTTCTGACATTTTTGGGAAGGATTGAATGTTAATTCAAAGATATGAGAAGGGGTAAATATATTAAAAATGAAATATAGTTTTTGTCTTTAGCATATCTAGAAAATGGTTAGGCCAGAAACTTATGGACCTACCCTCATACACTTGAAGATTCCCGGTATTCCCCTTTCAGCGTAAGAGAAAGTACAGAAAAAGTTTACCTATGTAACATGGCCCAAAGGGAGATCAAAAATTTATATGCCAATTAACAACTGACACGCCCATTATCTGAGAAATGGATATGGACCATAATTGTGACTTTAAATTGGAGTTTATACAACATTAACGTCTTATTGCAACTATTCCGATCTGGATTATGAGAACGAAGGTAATTTTAATGGAAAGAGGGGCATACTAATTAGAGTACGCGGAGAAAACAAGGTATTGTTTTCCGCCACTTTTTCCATTTGCCTTAACTGGCATTTAACCCTGTCCAGGCGGAGGATGAGTAATCTGGCAGTTCAGCTACTCCGTCGCTTGGCGAGTGCAACAGTGTAATGGGGGGGGGGGAGAAGGAAGAAAGAAAAAGGGTGGGTTTTAATTAATTAGGATACTAATAATATTTGTATAACCACTGATGTTCTTCTTCTCTCCCGCTGCTGTCTCGGAAGTGTCGCTATGCCACAGCTAGATTCGGTAGAAGGCTAGAATTTTGTTACCTTTTCAGGTCAATGGGGGAAAAAGTCGGGAACTAGGAAACGTATAAAAGCAAATCTTAAGACTGGAGATGACACTATTTATTTGCTTTTTCCACTTGTTCAATATTAAGGGTCGCCTTTTTACGTTCTGTTGAGCGGTTCTTGCACTAACCGAACTAATTGTCTTTCAAAACACATTCCCATTTATTGCTCTACTTTCATTTTCTCTAGCTCAACTGACTTTTCTCTCGATAGCTAAAACTCAATCTCTCTAATGGTTAAGCTCACCCTGTCCAATCGCTAAACTCTCACTCTTTTTCTTTCTCCCTTTCCGGTCCTCAAAATCACAATCTTTTATCAAATATCCCCATCATCCGGTCTTTAGACCATCTCCTGCCATTTCGACTATTATTCCTCTTAAAATTTCTCTCTATTTGCCGAGGGACGTGCATATACTTATTCTAAGATTCCTGATTGGACCTTTCATAGGCATTACATTTAGGCAGTACTTTGTTTTTTCCTCCTTCGGTTCCACCAAGTCGGGATATCTGGTTTATCTAGCCCTCATGATTTCATTCTTTTGTCTGTTCTACTTACACAAAACACACTCACTATCTACATTTACTGGCTTATTTATAAAGTTTCTATCCGCCAGTATTTTTTTATTACTGCCCATGAAATACAAAATAACAAATCCACAATACACAAATAACTTAATTACTAACATGAATACACACAAATTGTAGACACTAATTGTAATATATGTAATTGATTATATTAACGTTTTATAATATTTTACTTGGAAATGGCTTCTCATTAATACTGCTTCACGAGCTAATATTAATAGTAGAAGTATGAATGAATAGTATTTAACGCCCGTTTTTGCTACAGAGGCACCACAGGCGATGAACACTGATGATACATGAGGTGAAATGACACATTGGGAAAGGATTTATTTTTAAGGAAGGAAACGTTCCAGGCCTAAGTTTAGGGTACCTCCCCGGCATTTGCCATTTATGAGGACTGAGGAAAACCTGGAAAAAACCTCAGTAAGGGAGGGCGGTCCTGGCGGGATTCGAACCCCAGACCTTCCACTCACGAGTCCGCGATCTAACGACCTCGGCCACCCGTGGCGTATAGTGTAAGTAGTAAGGATAGAATCTTAAATATAGACTGTAACCAAACTGTATATTCGAGACTATTAGAATATCACGGCAGTTTCTTAACGCCATACGCTTTGGGTTCATGTCCCTGGAGTTGGAGCTGACATAGAAGGAATGAAATGCATTGGACCAGGTTAATATTCGCCCTATCTGCATTTCGGAATAGAAGTTTTCGTACGGTCTCTTGTGTTAGCTTGTTCAATGTTAATTAACAATTTTATTTAACGGTACAAGGATTATGATTTTTGCATTTGTTTTATTGTGCTGCTAACATGTAAAATCAAACAGATTTGTGGAAATCCTAGCTAGTAAAGAACATTATTCCATTTTTCCGCCACACTGTCCCATTACTGGCAATTGTGTTGTGCATTAGATAACGGGCCCATTCACAGCATTCACACATGTATCGCGTTTCCCTCTCGTTAAAATAATTAACCTGTTAAACAACTAATCTCTTGAAGCCTGATTTCATTACATGTGAATCATTGAAATCCCCTTCTGGACATGCGATTAAATAAAACAGCACTGTTTATAATTACTGAGCTTAATAGCTAAACAATGACGTATGCGGCTTCCATAATATGCTGCAAAAGGTTCATGTCAAATTAGACTTAGCGGGCTGTTGGTGTTTTTATTATAATAATAGTTAAACACTTTCAAAATGCGTTGCTATGTCCTTCATTTAAAAACATATTCACGTTTTATTAACAATTGAAATAAAATAATATATAATTTAAGCATTATAATGGGAGGAAGAGGCGTTTCCGGCCTTTACAGTACCCTGGATTACAATTTTGACAATTGAGAGTGACCTGGAAAAATCTTTTGCAGGACGGTCGGTCCTTGGGAAAATTGAACACAGACATCCGCTCTCAAACCCCAGCATCAAATGTCATGCATTTGGCATTTAAGTGCATGTGAACCACATGATTAATGCGTTAAACGCTAGCACATAAATGTATTAAAAAGTACATGCATTTTTATACTGGACTCCAAGAGAGGCGTCGGTCCTGGTGGGGTAGTGGTAACCATACTTGCCTTCTAAACCCAAGATCGCGGGTTCAAAACCGGCCAGGGGTTTTTTCGGGCGTAAATATCCTAAGTATGGCTTCCTTCGGAAGTGAAGTAAAGCCGTGGGTCCCGTGTCGTACATTTACGGCACGAAAAAGAACCTCAAGCCTGAAAAAAGAGGCCTCTGAGCAAAATTTGTCGATGCCTTGAATTGAATGGGACGCTGATGACCTGAGATGTTAAAGAGCATCCGTAAATAAATCAAAGCAACATCAACAAATCCAAGAGAGGATATACAATGCTATTATTAATGTTTATTCTGATATATGGAAGTGAAATATGGAGATGGGGAAGAGCTGAACGTGTAAATAAAATTCAAGTCGATTTTTGGAAAAAGGTTCTCAAGTTCTCCAAAGTAACGTCAAACTGTGGGGGTCATGAGGGATGTGGATTGTTATGAAGATACGGTTAATAGTAAAACAAGGACGGTGAAATGCTGACTTAGACTAATGCAGGGAGACCAGTCCACTCTTCGCGCTAAATGCTATAGACACCAACGTTTTGGGCTGCGAGGTAGTAAGAGGTTGTATTTCTACTAATAAATTGCTGCTACTGTTGCTACTACTACTACTGCTGTTGCGCCTCCTAATTGTCATAAAAGATTTGCAATATATCCCATTGTCCATTATGTAACCTAGGTTGAAGCTGCTACTTTTCATTTTTATATATGAAAAATAACTTAATAAATTTATTGACCCAAAATACTACATTTGATTTTAACTATAATGGTGAATAAGTCAATCGTCAATTATTATAAAAGTTTCTATTAAAATGAAAGAGAAGAGATAACTATTTTCAAAGAAACTAAGTGTTTTAGGAAAGAAACAAACCCTTTTATTAGTTCTTTCGTTATTCATAGCTTGGAAAGCTATAAATATATTTTTGAAAAATGCAGAATAATATATTCATTTTGTTTGTACCAAATCCACATTTATGTATGTGGCTAACATCTTTTTTAAACAAACGTTTTTTTTTTTTTTTTTTTTTTTTTTTTAATTTCCACAATCACTTAATTTTATCCAACCACAAATATGAGTGAAAAAATATTTGATAATTGTTTGGCAGTGATAGAAACAACTTACTAAAGATTAAATATTAAATAATACAAGCATAAAATGCGCTAAATTTACCTTTTTAGCACCTAAAAGGAGGGTTGTTTATTTATAATAAAGAATGTGATGTAATAATTGTCCATGCTGAGCATAATGAACTGATTGTGGACGTAGATGAACAGCATTGGCACCGTTATTTGTCCAGGAATCGGTACATATCGCTACGCAGAATTCATCCGCTCAGGAGTACCCTGTACCCTGATCGAATGTAGTGTGACGGAGAAGTGTAACCAAATACCTCTCGCAGATTGTTGTATTTCATTTACCTTGGCGCTACACTTGGGTACTTTTGCTTTAGCAAAATTTACATATCGGAAAGGGTTTCTGAATTCTTTGAGCAGAGCCTTTCTTACTTGCCCTCAGGGTGAAACCGAAATGTCGATATTCCGACAGGTCGATATTGACATCTGCCCTCCGCTGACAAAAGCTCGATAGTAACCTCGGGTATAGTACAAACGCAGTCTCAAAGAAATAGTAACGGCCTCTGTCTTCTGGATATATAATTTTTTTCCTTTTTGAAACTTTCTTTTAAGGTTCATTTTCTCTCGTGGGAAGAAAAGAATTACGTTAATATAAATTGCTTTTTTTCGCATAATGTATCTATCTGTGCTGAGGATTGCACAACCTTAAATTAACAATTAATGTTATTGTCATCGACATAACCGAAAATAAATAAAAATGAGTAGCTTTTTACCAATACTCGTCATGTTCACTCTCATTTAGCAACTTAGCACTGATACCCATAGATTACGTTTTTTCCGTTTACTTCTGAACCTTTTATTATTGACTAGAGACCGAATATTTACATGTCATATTTTTTTTTGCCTTTTTGTAATATTTGTTGAAAAATTAAAATAAGCATAATGCAACCTAATTTAATTAAAGTGTGTCCTTTTCACTCATCATATTTTAGTGTTATTTTTTTTTCTTTCCTAATTTAACTGTTACTTCTTATAATTTAGCTATATTTTTTGAGCTTTTATTACATTTTTATTTGCATACAGTAGGCCCAGAAGCGGATTTTGCTAATTTTACAGAATTTTCTTTTTTAAAAATATGTTTAAAAATATATTTTTTCTTTATATTTGGAATAAGCTTCTATACAGAAAGATATAGTTGTGGCAACATTTAATATAGTATACGTTTAGACCAAATTTCGAAAATATTTTTGTTTCTTTTTCTCTTTCTTTCTCTTTTCTTTTCTTTCTTTCTTTTTTCTTTTTTTTTTCTTTTCTTTTTTTTTTTTTTTTGTTGCTGCAAATGGTTCCTTGAACTTTTGGGCGTCCACAAAGAATCAACATTTGCATCCCCTCTTCCTCTCTCTCCTCGGGTATTTAAAATGGCTTGAGCTGTCCTTTAAATCACACTGATTTCCAAACATACTTGCTGTATAAAACAGACTTTTTTCAAAACTTAATTTTCACACATTCAAATGTACCAGCGTAACATTTTTTGTATATATTCAATTAAAATTTTCCAGAATTTGCAGAAGTATCCATTGTATTATTATATAGGACTAATACATGCTAATACCAATAATAATTTCAAAAAATTCTGTAAAACCTAATTTTAAAAATTAAAATATCTCGTGTATTTAAACAACTATCACTGTTCATTCATCAATATTTAAAACATCTTTCTAAACAATTTTTGTATGTGGTTGAAAGCTCCAATTGCACAAATGCCAATCAATTTTCTCTAGCATGAGCCGCATGTGACATTTGGATTATGTGATATATTTAGTAATAAAATTTATGAAATAATTTATAGCTCGCAAAATATTTATCCAGTTTGAATGAAAGTTGGTACAATTTGGTACTTAACATCACGATGAAAGTCTCAGAAAAATCCATTCAAAAACCTGGAACTATGAAAATTCACTCCCCGTGGGCCTTAACATTTCCTCAAAGCACCAAATCTCCAAATCTCTCTCCGCTACCAAAATCAACACATCCGGATGCTTCCCTTGAAGGAGGGCTTGAGTGTTTATTTCGGGATTCTCTAGTAATGCTGGAGATATCACAATTTCTCATGACTTTTAAAAATTTACATCACAGCATTTAAGAATGTTGAAATATTTCTCTTAAGGGCTGGACTAGGCTATTTCACCCCACACTGAGTCATTGTTTACTTGATTCGCTTTATGTTATTATGTTTTCTCATTAAGAATATGTTTGTGGCCTTATGCCTTTATGGAATTCCAGAGATTTAAAGTCAGTTGTATTTTCCTTTTCACTTACGTCGAATCAATTTACTAGAGCCTAGAATGACTTTTTTAGTAGTGTTTAACGCCCGTTTTTACTACTGAGGCACCACAGGTGATGGACACTGATGATACCTGAAATGAAATGGTATATGGGAAGGGATTTTTTTAAGTAAAGAAACGTTCCAGGCCAATTTTAGGGTACCTTCCCGGCATTTTCCATTTATGAAGACAGGAAAACCTGGAAAAAATCTCAGTCAGGGAGGACGGTCCTGGTGGGATTCGAAACCCAGACCTCCAGACGCGCATTAACGACTTCATCAATCCCTGACGGTAGAATAACTTCATAAACACTTCAATCATAAAATTAAACAGCTTTTCCGTGTTTCAAATGATAAAGTATTAGATATTTTGCTCATGTTCTGCTCCTGGACAACCATCGTAAGACTTGATAAAAGGATATATACTTACATTCTAATGGTTTAAGGCTCAACTGTGAAGTTTGCACCTTAGGGTGTTAAAAGTAGCGAAAAACAAAGGACAGAGAAGCCAAGAAAGAACAAGGAACTGCTATAGGAAAAATATTACCTCTCCCTTAATCGATTAGGAATGGCTTTACTTAAGGACACTGCTAATACTAGTTGCTTCATTCAATGTTCAGTTTCTTATTTGCACTACGTGACTGTTGCCACGACCAGGAATTCTAAAACTAAAACCAAATTTGTACTGCTATTTGCTACACAAGTAATTCTTATATGCGCACCATACGCGGGACAACCACCGCCATATTTGCCTTCGTCGGAGGACCCGAATCGGGGAGTGGGGAGGCATGTGGTCCGTACACCGACTTCCGAAGCAAACCTTACGCCACAGAAAATGTTTTTCAATCACAAAATAAGAGATAATAAAACGATTTCATTCCAATAAACTGTGAATTATGGCTAATGGTGTACAATATCACTATCTAAATGTGAAATTTCGGTGTAATTAAATTATTTTGTCAATTATATGAATATAATATATATTTTATGTTATATGTTCTATTAAAATCAATAAAATATAAAACAATCGAAATTTTATATGCTTATGTCAAATTTCGATAGTATGTAAAAGCCAGTTTGATAATAATGTATATATTTAAATAAAAAAAATAAAATAATAAAACAATTGCGTCAAAGCATAAGTTCATGTTTTCTGTAAAGGTAGGTTATATAGAACATAAAAATGATTAAACAGGCTAAAGTAGGGTTATAACAATAGCAAAATAACATTAGTTCAAGAATAAAGAGAATATAAAACATATTGTATAAAAAGTACAATTCAGAATTAACTCTCTCGTTTCCTTGTGTTGCAATTGGAGAATGAAGATTGAGACATCACAAGGTTCACTGAACACCACCTAATTAGGACCATGAACACAGAACAAGTAACTGCTTTTTTCTTAGTTATTTCGAATATTTATATTTTATATATAAAATACCGCCACGGGTGGCCGAGGTCGTTAAGGCGCGGACTCGTAAGCGGAAGGTCTAGGGTTCGAATCCCACCAGGACCGTCCTCCCTGACAGGTTTTTTTTTCCAGGTTTTCCTCAGTCCTCATAACTGGCAAATGCCGGGTAAGTACCCTAAACTTAGGTCTGGAACGTTTCATTCCTTAAAAAGAAATCCTTTCCCAATTTATCATTTCATCTCGTGTATCATCAGTGTCCACCGCCTTTGGTGCCTCTGTAGTAAAAACGGCGTTAAACACTACCATACATATATATATATATATATAAAGTATTCAGGAACTCCTATCTCTATAAACGGAGGAAGAACAAAAACATGAACTCGCTAGTAAAGTTCTATAATCCTTAAAAAAAACTAGATTACTCGTTTATGAATAGAGGTGCACAAATCCTTTTCTAAACTAACAACGCATTGAAAAATTTTAAGACAGGCAATAGAATCAGTCATTTAGTTTGATGGCTACTATTTGAATACTCTCAAGACAAACCTCGTACATGTAAACATCATCAAAAGTATGCCTAAAAATGATTATCCTTTACTGTATAGATAGAGCATACAGAAGGTGGATTAACGTATGATAATATAGTGGTGTATTTTTATTATGTTTTATATATTATCACTTTGACTGCATTGGTGTTCTCTCGAGTCTATTGTGGACTGAATACCTGTATGTCATGAAATTAAATGAATTGATAATTGTGCAGAGGAGGTCGGAGTCCCTGGCGCCTTAAATTTATTTGGAACTCACCTTCTCCTGGTAAGGAAAAACTCTCCGGAAAAAAACAGTTATCCAGATAGCTTGGACTCAAACTCAGGACCTCAGGATTATTATTCATAAACGCTACCATTAGATCACATAGGCAGTCTAGGTGTAGTTTCGCAAAGGACAGTATGGACATGTTTTAAGGTAGCCACCAGAAACTAGATTAGGTCGCCCAACCACGGGTACTGGTAGCCTTGCCGGGTGGAGTTGCCACTGGAATAGTAAACTCATACATGCCTCCATTAAAGACGCAAGCCTCTGATTTACGACGCAGAATCTGAGCAGCAAAACATTACAATCGCACCTTCTGCTGGAAGCGAGTAATTGAAAAGCATTTACACTATTGAAATCGAGTCTCATTATTCTTCAATAAAAAGTACAATAGGAAATCCATGTGGGATTTCTGAGAGCCTAGTAGATCCAGGAATATATATTTTTTTTCAGTATTTGTATCTTATCTTACACTCCTACTTTTTGTGTCATTCATGTAGAAATGCATTGTAATTATTAACCTTTAAACTTATCTTAGTACGTTTATGTAAAATTTCGTAATCTAATCTCTTTTTTTATATTTTTTAATTAAGACACCAACTGTTATTAAATAATATCTTGTTTAATTTTAATTGTGTTATACATTTATTATTATACCCTGGAACTACTTGATTCCTTAGTGAAATTCAATTATTGAACGTTAGTAAACATGGAACAACAAAAGAACGTTGAACCTTTACCATATACTTGGTTTAATAAAAGAGGAAATCACATCTGTAACTGATCATAAGAACGAAATCTAATCAAAAGTATAGTTTGCAGCCCCTGACAACTATTTGGGCTGTACTATTGCCTGTTCCCTCAACAAAAACAAAACAGGTGGTTATTGCATCACGTGATTTCCTTAGTAATTTGCTAGAAATCATCAATGTATATATATTAATTGGCTCCAAGAAATTGTTAGTTTACTTTTGCTATTGCTAAAACTAATTAGCTAACACATTTCTCCGTTTTTATTCATCACTTTCAACTAAATGTAGCTACAGTAAATTATTTCACTAAAAGCTTTCTGTTGCCCAGAAAATTAAAATATGTATAATTATCATTTATTGAAAAACATTAACTTTATAAAAAAAAATATAGGCAAGTAATTGTTACTAATTCATCTGCCACGAGGACAGAAAAGAGCATCAATTTGACACTGTAGCTGGACTAACACTGGCATATTAATAAATTATAAAACCAGAATTTGAAGTTTCCTTTCAAATGTCATTCTATTCCGGGAACTACCGGCTTTTCTCCAGAGACATTTTTATCTTGCTGACTGTGGACTTTCTTTTTTTACCTGATTTCATTATGGGACCCCTTTTTTGATTGCGAAGGTGACTGGAATATAATGGCGAGTCCTTTCTCACTGTGATGATTAAAACAGTGTCAACTTAATGGAATATTTACTGACATCGGCACGGACAACGCTTCTAGAAAAGACGAGGGGAATGCAACCTATCGGTGGAAGATGAAAGTTATTAATGACTCCCCTTTTTCGGGTGAAGTCTCTATGCACAGCGCGAAAAGAAATGAGAGAAAGAGGGACATTTTGGAAAGAGGAGAACTGAGTATCTAGCTTGAGAGGAGAGGAGAGGAGAGGAGAGGAGAGAGAAAAAAATGCAAAACTAAAATAATACGACGTGACAGAATGCATGGAAATGGAAACTAAGGGAATGGTGGAGTTATAGATTGACGAAGATTGAAAGCATGAATAAGTTAAGATACCGGTAGTAGGAAGAAAAAAGAGGGTTGAACTTGTGCAGTAAAACGAAATACACTGGAAAGATGGAATAAGAAAGTTGATTATAAGAGTAAGGCTTTATATCCGTAGATGCAACTAAGTTTTTTCTGAAATGTTATTATACAAGGAGTACCAAAAGTATTTCCAGCTCGTGAATCCCAAAAAGTAGCTCTTTAAATACTTTTATTTATTTTCTGCATTTTTTTATGTACCAACTGGCTAGATTGTGTTATGTCGTAAATAGAACTGCCTCCGTAGTATAGTAGTAGTGTTGGCGACTACTATTCCGAAGATTTCAGTTCCCGGTCAGGTCAGGCTGTCTGGATAAGGTTTTTCCAAGTTTTTCCTCATCCGAATGCCAGATAGTTTTAAGCATCTCCGAACTCGTTTGCTAATTAATCCATTTCATTCCTCTCATAGGTTCAAACGGTCCTTATAGACCTACCCTACTGAAGTATAAATATAATATATATTATAAGCTCTAAACTTAATTATCATAATAATTCATGTATTGTAATTAATAATTATATATCGTATATGTATAATACAACATAATGTTAACACGTGGCTTGTACGTCAACAAAAGAGAAAGTCTCCGGTATTTTTCGGTTACAGTAACTTGGAAAGTCAACAAGGTCATAAAGCTCTATTCAGAGGAAGAAACCCGAGGGCCCCCCCCCCCTTTTTAAAAAAAAAGACTGCCGTGGAGGGTTAATAAACTGAAGGACGTTAACTAAAGAGAAAAGACGAGGAAAACTGAATGGTGGTGTGCGCCTCCTTCACAACAACGCGCTTGTGCACACAGCTCTTGTTGCTAAGGAAGCTGTGAAGAAATGTGGCTTCAAGGAGATCGACCGACCATCCACCCTACAGCCTAGATCTAGCTTCAAGTGAATATTTCCTCTTCTCAAAACTCAAGAAGGGCCTTCGAGGAAGGAAATTTAAGTGTGACGAAGAAGTGATGGATGATGTTTATGCTCATTTTGCAGACAAGACTTCTGCCTATTTGGGGAAGGGGGGATTGAAATATTAATTCACAGATGTGAGAAGTATATTGCAATAAAGGGTAATTAAATTGAAAGGTTAAATATAGTATTTTCTTAATCATATCTAGAAAATGATTAGACCGAAAATGTATGGAGCTATCCTGGTATATTCAAATATAACAAATAAAATTAAGGGGTGCATTATTTATTGCATGCCAAACATGAATTATAGGCCAAAGTTGATCAAATTAATTTTGAAGTGAAAGAGGTTTATCCCTTAGGACTAAAATTGTGCTGGAAATATTCATTTTTGGGAGAACAATGGGCGATTTCCGAGTCATTTTTACTATACAGTGGGTCTTTTGTAGACACACCAACAGTGCCTCGGGAATAACAGAGCTCTGGAATTCCAATCGGGTAATGGTTTGTATTCTGATGATTTCCTTTCTAGGTCAGTAACTTAGAAAGAAACATATTAAGATGCTTTAAGACGGTGCATAGCTTAAAGGTGATGTAAAAGCGTACAGCTGATGGAAAAGCGTATACGCTGAACTGATTTCTCTTCCAGAATGTTTTTTATAGAGTTTGAGTGTGTGTTTACGCACCCCACGTAGCTTGAGCTGGAACCAACTTTGCGTAACAACAAATAAACGTCCATGGAACTTGGAATTACCTACTGCCCTTATACCGGCTATTCCGGCCTTGGTTGGGAAGAGCTGATGACCATTTATTATCCAATTCCCAAAATAAGAAAACCATTCCATTTTGACGCTTGTTTTCTGCAGAAACTAGTATAAGCTTTTCCTTTATTATTTCATCCCTGACAGCATCTATGAACTTCTTTCAATTTATTACTAGGAATCGGCATCAAATTAAACGATAATTGTTTATCTTTTCTTATAAAAATATCAAAACAATAGATAAAGACATTTTCCAAATATTATCAGCAGGCCTTCTTGAGCAATATTTCTCTTATTTGCGGAATTTGCTTTATAGATGTTCAACTTTAAGCGAACCCTTAGTCTTCATAACACATATCGGTCGTGGTGGTATAGTGGTAACCATACTTGCCTTCTACACCCAAGATCGCGGGCTCAAACCCGGCCAGGACCGAAGGATTTTTTTCGGGCGTAAAAATCCTAAGTATGCCTCCTTCGGAAGGGAAGTAAAACCGTGGGCCCCGTGTCGTACATTTACGGTACGATAAAGAACCTCCAGTCTGAAACAAGAGGCCTCTGAGCAAAATTTGTCGGCCGTTTCACGCCCTGAATTGAATGGGACGCTGATGAACGGAAATGTTGAAGAACGTCCGTAAATAAACCAAATCAGCAAGGTCATTTCACATTGCGTGAAGTAGATAAACTTTTTGTTAAACAATTGAGCACACCGAAAGCTGGTATAGTTTAGAAAGGTGCCGTTATGAGGTAGCAAGGTTGCTCACAACGACATTTCCTTCCGCAGTTAAGAAACTGGTAAGTTTATCGTGATTACCAAACTAGTTTGTTGGGGTGTGCATAACAAGTCATCAGTAAGTACAAGTCAAATGTAAATCATGTTGTGCTATTATTAGGGATTCTAATACTAATGAGAGAAAGATAAATAAAATATCACTCTAATACATATACACAGAGGGTGTCAAAAATGTGTACACACTTCATGCTAAGAAAAAACTGTATTAACATAAAAGAACTGAATTCACATAAACAAAAAATGATGACCACTATTCCTTTACAGTTACGTATGCAAAAGTCCTGGGATGAAAACTATCAACTTTGCTGTTTTAATAATACGACGTACGCTGGCTGGTTCTGCTATCCCAGTCTCACGTGCACATTGCTTTGTAGATTTCTGCGGTGAGTGCCCAAAACGTTCCAAAACAATAACCGAGGACACGGAGCTTGTTGCTGTGCGAGGTCTCCCAGATCTGCCCTGTGAACATCGCATACGGTACCACGAGTCTCAAATTTGTCTCCAATGCGTAAGCGGTTCTGTTCTGTGGACACGTCTCCATTGCCTTTGAACTTCAACAACATTCTCGGTTTTCCAATACCACTTCAAACTTGCTTTCCGCTGTTTAAACAATAATGTTGAATCCATAGTGCTATAACAACGCTAGCTTAACGTAATGCGAGTCACATCTGTTTACAGAACATCATACGATAATCTTGACTTCATTTGTTCATTGGTGATTTACCTGTCACGTAGCAACGCTATCATAATGTATGAGTCACATCAGTTTACAGAACATCACACTACACATTACTGTTGTTTTCGGGTTCAACTTTGAAATATATAAAATAGATATCTACTATGAAAGTGTGTACACATTCATATATATATATATATATATATATATGTGTGTATATAAGAAGCATTTTTTCAATTTTAGTGAAATATGAAGAAACACACCAAGAAATATACCATTGCTGATAACGGGTATAACAAAAGCACCTTAATTAAAAGATTGCTTCAATAGACATAAGAGTTCAAGAAGTACAGTTATACTTATTAAAGTATTGCGTTGATATTGATGTTTACCATGGGTTGATATGATCTGAGACATCTAGATGTATGTATAATTTTGGCAGGTAACAGTAATTTGCAAGGGGCTGTGTAATTGTTCCCATGTTTAGTGAAATGTAGCAACCTGTAAGAAAGAAACGGAGAGAGAGAGCTATTGTATATATGTACCCAAATGACGGCTCGCGAGCATGCCCTTTCTAACCCATGGCAAAGATACACAGAAGGGGGACAATTTCTTTGTTCAAGTCACGAGTTATTCTCTCCATGTGAATGTTTCGGAAGGAAATTCTCCGACAGAGGACAAAATCTTAGATGGTCAATCATGGAAATGACTTTAAAGGCCGAGTGGAACAAAACTAAGAAGGACACTCTGAAAAATATAGAAATGATTCTAAAAAGGAATTAATCTGCCAGAACCGAGATGAAATGTTTTATTACAGGCAGGCCGGGAGTCAAAAGGGTTATACCGCCTATTCATGAGAATGAGTGCGAAAGTAAATGGGAAATGTGCGTGTGTTATCTGCGAGAACATATGGCGATTTAAAAATGAGGGAGGAAAGGGGCATTATTTTAGAAGTCCAGCATATAAGGAAAATGCCGAAAATTTATGACAAGCTGTTTCTAGGAAATTCAGGCTTGTGGGAAATAGTGAATGTCAGTAGGGGGAAAATAATTTTAACCAATGGCCATGGCATTAAAATAAGCGAACGAGGAGAACTTAGCTATATAATAATTACTTTAAGATATCCAATGGTGACTCTATAAGTCGGGAATAAAATAATAAATGAGGGAATTTAATTTAGCGAGGGGCGTGGCGATAATATATATAAAACGGATGTCAGAGGGGCGAGGGCAGTGGTGAAAGAGAGTAAAACGTTAGTAAGGGGAATGAAAAATTTGTGAGAGGATGAAATGTTAGTGTGAAAATAGTCGAGAAGGGCACAATTCATGAACGGACAGAGTTCTGAGAGTCGGGAATTAAGTGTGGGTCGGTCAGTGTAGAGAATCAGTGCAAGTCGGTGTAAGAGATTAGAGGGGGGATAAATATGTAAGTAAAACACAGCAATAGGAATTGATTAGGCAGCGGCGAACAGTCAGGTATTAATAAATTGTGTCTTAAAATTGAATAAACTGTTAGTGAAGGAATCAATCTCATGTATCTTTTGTGTGATACATTCCCTATTCCCATGTATAAATGTTCCATAAAACACTTCAATGAGTCCTGAGATTCATCATAATATAACTGGAGCAGACAATTGAGCTAGGGGCCTGTGGAACAACGAGACAACAACCAGCAGTCAACAACAGAGCTTCCACACACCCCATACACACCCTCCCGAAAACCGCTCCATATAACCCAACCAGGGTGGGGCATTAATACAACACCCACACATAATAAACTATCTCCACACTCTTCCATATTAAAACCGCTCCTAACAGCATTAGTATTCCGCAATTGTAGTATTTGTGCCTATTTCTATTCTCCAACCGACTTAAATAAGATCGTATTTCACTTGCATACTGTGTGATGTGTTCTTTTACATATAACAGCTTCTTCGTATGTTCTCTTCTACAAACGATTAAGTGAAAACATATTGGCTTTCAAGCGGATAGTCTCACTTTTGAGAAAAAAGGATTTTATATAGAAAGTAATTTAATACTGCCAATAATATATATCACTCATATTTTGGTTTATAGTAGTTTATAAGATTTCTCAAAAAAACCGACGGAAGACTATGAATACGCTGAGGTGACAATAGAGCTGAACTAGGCTACGAGAATTACTTTAAGTTTTTACCATAACTAGGAATGAAAAAATGTTTTTGGAACAAACTGTTTTATTGTTTTAAGAGTCATGCACTTTTGCATGCGTTCAAACCATTTCTCGGGGGAAAAAATGTTCACTCTGAGCTTGGTATCTCAAGGCTTTGACATCTTCTTGAGGTGATGAAAATCGCAGTCGACGCATTTTTGTTTATATTTGCAACATAAACAAGCTATTAGGTGATAATTTAGATGAGTACGGACAATGAGACATTAATTCGATGTTTTTCTCCTTCTAATAATCAATTGTTTGAGTGCTGTGTGAGAGTTGGCATTGTCATGGTGAGGAATGATGCGACGTTTTCGGTTGTTTTTCTGATTTTGTCGATGACTTCTTGCAAACAAATTGGTGTATACCATTCAGAATTAATTGTTTCTCTATCTTCTAAAGGAATGTTGCAACATGTCCAGTACTACTGAAGAAACAAACGATCATTTTCTTGGAAGTGCTTCGTGAACTAACAACTTTTGTGGTATTCGGTTCATCTTGGAACACCCAAACAGTGGATTGTTGTTTAGTTTCCGGTTTATACGGATATATCCAAGTTTCGTCACGATTTTGCAGTTACTCGGTGGAATTTTTGAGCATTTCATTACATCAGAATTAATACGAGCTTTTTTTTTTCTTTGAACTTGGATCAAATTATGAGGAATCCATGGGGAACATATCTTTTTCACAGGTAAATGTTCATGCAAAATCGAATACACTGCAGTTTTCAATATTTTTAAGGATATCTCTATCTTACTGTAAGTCATATGCCGATCTTTATCAACTATGTTGTGTACAGCTTCGATGCTTTTTGGAATGACAACCGACTTTTTTGGACCTTCAAAAAATTCATCACTGACGGGCGCACGACCTCGAAGAAATTTTGGATACCAACTGTAAACAGTATTTTCTGTTGGTGCTTCATTTCCAAAAGTTGAAGAAAGCTATTCTATACATTGCCGTTGAATTAGACCTTTTCTAAAATTGTAAAAAAGTTCATTCAACGAAACCCTTTACGTGAAATTTGTTTAAACGCTTGCTGTAAACAAACTGCTCGCTCAATTTCTAAGCTGCAACTGTTTTCACAACAATAAATGTCAATTGTTGAAAAAAGTAATATCTCAAGAGCAAATCTAGTGATCGTTTGTAAAAACTTTAAGGTAACCCTCGTTTTATCGCCCATAAACAAGGTTAAGACCAGGGAACAAATTGAAATGTGGATTTTGCTTTCGATTTTGCATGAATGAGAGGATAATACAACCGTCTAGAACCACACGAAATTCTGCAGTAATCCCACAAGTAAATTACAATAATTTATGAATGTATATCGAGATAGTTTATAAGAATATTTATACACATTTATATGCTATGCAAATAAACGCTTTTCAAAATCTCTAGAATATATAAGCAAATTATAAGCAGCAGCTAAATGCCTAAAAAGTTATAAAAATAACATATTGTAAATTAGCATACACTTTTTTGTGTTTTCTCTATTAAACGTTGCAGATGATTTAACATATTTTATAAATAGCATTGAAATAAAAACCAAAACTTCAGTATCACACTCCTGCGTTTCCTTTCCAGTGCAGTTTACAAAAATGTGTTTTAAAAGTTTTGTATTGCACATATTCGTTGCTTCTATTGTATGATTGAAATGCATGATATATTCGAGGTCTCTTCTCTCGAACTCTTTTGTTTCCCCGGGCTACTTATTCGTCATAGTTGTTTGTGGTCTGCATTGTGTTCCATTTCAGTGTTCGGTGTAATTATCAGAGTTTAATTAAAATGAAATGTTTCAATAGAGTTTCGCTAAAATTGCAAATTGGTTTATAAAATTTCCCCCACGCAGACTACATTTAATTCCCAACAAGTTATCCAGGAAAGCGCTGTCGTTATGTTTGTTTTGCGTATTATTTTTAAATGTTTTCTCCCTTTACGTAAATAATTTATATTACAATGCATTGTGACTGTTTTTATCTACCTGCTAACTATTTGAGACCACTGAAGAGATTTACTTATTAAGCAAAGGGGCATAAACATTTTTCTCCTGAGGTATATATTTGCTGAATATTCCCATTAGGTTTTATATTGCAGATTGAACTTCTCTTTAGTATGCAAATAAATAAATAAATAAATAAATTACTGAGCTCACTTTTTATTCACCTGTAAACCCGAATGTGGAAATCTGTGTATCTATTGCATTCCCAACAAATACTACATACAAATAAACATTAAATGAATACACTAGCAAAAATATTCTATACTTATAATTAACTTTATTTTTGTATAACATCAAAAAGTTTTCTGTTTCATATTTTACCATTGATACAATTTATTAGGGCCGAAGACTATAATACACGATAAATGTTTATAAAACTTTGTGACGTTGTAGGAATTTTTAGCATTCTATTGAGGCTTTTTGGTAAAACTTCTGTTTCCAGATTGTAGGATATATGATTTCTTTTGAATGTCTTACAAATCCTGAAAGGCTTTGTTTGTCCATTTTTTAATGATGTTTAACGCCTTTTTTTACTACTGAGGCACCACAGGCGAAGGTCACTGATGATACATGAAATGAAATGATACATTGGGAAAGGGATTTTAAGGAAGGAAACATTCCAGGCCTATATTTAGGGTACCTCCCCGCATTTGCCACTTATGAGGACTGAGGAAAACCTGGAAAAACCTCAGTCAGGGAGGATGGTCCTGGCGGGATTCGAACCCCAGACCTCCCGCTCATGAGTCCGCGCCTTAACGACCTAGGCCACCCGTGGCAGCTTGTTTGTCCATGAAAGCATACGACAGTTTCTCGAAACTTCTAAAAAGTTTCCAGAGATTTTTTTTTAATGCAACCAATGAAATGTTTGCATCTGTAAGTAAATATATTTGGATTTTAATAACTAAGGGAGTTTACGAAAATTATTCCCTTGAAACATATAATTTACACGAACAAGCAGTTACGCTTAAAGCACTGAATGCAGGAGATAACCTTCAAAAATGTTCGTTTCGATTTGTATAGAATTTAAATACTAAGATATCTTCTCATTGCATTGATGTTTATCAGTAAATTACAGCAATTGTAATGCACTAGAGTTATTGTTTTGTCTGGCAGAAACGTCCTATATATTTCCTACAAACACTGGCATTGTAGTATTTCGCAGTTAACTGTTTAAGAACAATCAATCACATTTCGTTTGCATAAAGCGAACCTAAGGAATGGGTTTACAGCCATAGGCTGAGAAATCTACTTGATATGACTGTTGTAGATGTTTCGTGTCGCGTATTACGATGATTTATGTGTTCCTGAGACCTAACTCCCAGTTTATATTGCACTTGACATAACATTCACGTTAGCATATCCCTCTTGCTCCATTCTTCTCTCTCTGCTTCCTTTACACTCTCTTTTGATGCAATTGTCAGTATAACACACATATTTTCCTAACAACAACACTGCCACTGGTGGCCGAGGTCGTTAAGGCGCGGACTCGTGATCGGGAGGTCTGGAGTTCGAATCCCGCCAAGACCGTCCTCCCTGACTAAGGTTTTTTTCAGGTTTTCCTCAGTCCTCATAACTGGCAAATACCAGGGAGGTACCATAAACTTAGGTCTGGAACGCGTCCTTCCTTAAAAAATATCCTTTCACAATGTATCATTTCATTTCATATATTACCAATGTCCACTGCCTGTGGTGCCTCAGTAGTAAAAACGGGTGTTAAACACTACTAAAAAAACAATAATAATAATAATAATAATAATAATAATAATAATAATAATAATCACAGCACGCCCTTATATTCAATTAAGCATACATTCATCTGCCATTGTATTAAATAAAGTCGTACCGTGCTATTGTAGGAAAAATGCTACATAATTATTGCATAATATGGCAAAAACATGTCCATGCTCGTTGTTTCTTTTGCATGTAAAATACCAAATTTAAAATGCACCGAAGGTAAATAATGAATCGGCTTGTGTCAAACGTCCTGTAACATTGGCATAAACCTAGTAGGAATTTTTTCTCTTTTTCAAGGTCAAATGGATTTTGTGTAAAGAAAAATTAGCTTTAATTGTTTTACTTAGTGAAAAAAAACGAGCAAGATTAGCTAATAGGTGCCTTTAACAATGATATATTGTCAATTACATGATAAACGAATTTTTGAAAAATTAAAGTATTAACTATCTTCCTTTGTTTATCTATTTCATATATTTCAAAGTAGGACCCAAAAACCATAATAATGTGTAGTATGATGTTCGGTAAACAGATGTGACTCACATACATTATGATAGCGTTGCTACGTGACAGGTAAATCAACAATGAACGAATGAAGCCAAGATTATCGTATGATGTGACTCGCATTACCTTATGCTAGCGTTGTTATGACATAATGGAGTCAAGATTATCGTTTGAACAGCGGAAAGCAATTTTGAAGTGGTATTGCAAAACTGAGAATGATGTTGAAGTTCAAAGGCAATGCAGACGTGTATAGAACAGAATCACCACCATCCGTCTTACCCTCCATTCATACACTTTGTGGAAATGAGGAGTTTTACTTTCCAACAGGACAGTGCATCACCACATTACCACCGAGATGTACATGCGTACTTCGATGGCAGTCTTCCAAGGGAATGGATAGGATGAAGAGGTCCGATTGAGTTTCCACCGCGTTATTCGGATCTGACTTCGTTGAACTTCTACCTATGGGGAGCTCTCAAGGATGTTGTATACCGTAGAAAACCAGCAGCACTTCGGGAAGAAATTGAAACGGCATGTGCTGCAATCGCTGAGGATACTTTCGCAAACGTTGCTCAATCAGTAGTTCAACGTACTCAGAAGTGTATAGACGCCGATGGTGGGCATTTTGAGCAACTGTTGTAACTGTAAAAGTCTAAGATGATTAGTGCTCATCATTTTCTGTTTGTGTGAATTCAGTTTTGTTATGTTAACACAGTTTTTTCTTTGCTTGAAGTGCGTATACATTTTTTGACTCCCTCTGTATTTTTCTACTGTGATTTTCGTGATATTACATAAAGTTCTACGTTTTTAATCAAGTCGGAGAAAGTGTTCGCAGAATCAAACTATAGAATAATTTAAATTGATACAAACCAAAGCCAACCGCTTTACATTTTTATAATTTTAAATGTCACAATAATGCTAAAACGTTATCCTTGAAAACTGTGTTTTTTTTTATTAAATAATAGTACCATAAAACTGTTGTACCAGAAAATAAAGTAAAATTTTATTATGTATATGCCAAATATTTAACAAGAATGCAAAAATATTATAAAACCTTTTAGAAAGATGTTGAAACAGTTCTTCCGATCCGCCCACCCTGAAATAATTTTAATGTATATTTATGTGAGCCCCATCACAATATGTCATATATTGAAATCAGTACTGTATAATAAGACTTAATGGTAACATGCGAATAGAATGTCAACAAAAATGAAAGCTCCTTGGTGTTTTGTTAGGTAGTTGGAAAGTCAACAAGATTATTAAAGTTTATGCATTAAACCCGAGGGACAAATGTGCAGCCCCTTTTGCTTTTTATAAGGACTGTGATTGTAGGGTTAATAAAATCAAGGACTTTTAAATTCGTTTGCGGCTTTGACCCCGACTGGTTGTCTTACAGATAGCCCTTTATACTTTTAAATAACAACAAATGGCATTTACAGCTGATGAGTTTTAACCTGCCAATGATATATGTATGTTTAAAAATTATAAAGAAAGACGCGAGACTTGCGCGTGCCTTTTGGCGTCTCCTGGCCAATGGTTTTTTATTTGAATTTAATATATAAGGGACAATTTGCTCGGCTGGGGAAATCAGTTTTAAGTTTTATACGCTGGGATACACAGGCAGTCGTAAGTTCTACTCGCCGCGAGACGCATTTCCTCATTCAGTTAAACTCATTTAGGCAGTTCGTAGAATCAGTTATAGATTCGACGTTACTGAGGCACGCAGTTATAAGATCTCCATGCGGTAAGATACACGCATTGACCAGTAGTCATTATAAGTTCGACTTTCAATTTCACGCGCCGCGGTACTCATCTATAAGTTTCACATGCGGCAAATAAGTTAGTATCGGAGTAGCTAAGTCTAGCATAGGCAAAACACCAAACTGGAAGAATTCAACATGGGAAATTGTTGTCATGGAAGCGGGGTAAACAATGCCGAAACGATCTGTAATCAATCTACAAAATTACTTCATAATTTGACGCCCAACGTGCCTGCCATACTAAACCGCTTCAAAAGTTGGCGCCCAACGTGAGACCAACAACAACAACAACGAGACGATATCAATACCCATACCCATACCAAACCACTTCCATGTTTAACATTTTAACCATAAATTTGGGACGTAACTTTTCAGAAATACCTAAATATGATCTGATTAGCAATATTCCAGCGAGGAATATATCACATTGAAAATAAGTACTTAATTAGGAAGAACGGCGAATTACTTTCCTGTTTTACCGAATGGCTATTAATAGATAATTAATATTGATAATTAACTTCGTAATGTACCAGTCACTAGTTATATTAGTGCATTTTAATTTTTATTTTGTTGGACTAGAAATGATTCTTATAAAAATTATATCAGGAAATATCTAAATAATATTTATTGTGCGATACACTTAAATGAAAATCGCAATCTGAGAATTTAGATATGGTATGGAAAAGTAGCTCCTTCCAAATGCTTTCTTCAGTAAAATGTAAATTATATGTATTTATAAACAACTTTATCCATTTTTGTAAACATTATTACAAAATGGAAGCTAATCTATGCTTATATATTTTAAATCTTAAGCCATCTGCAATACATTTTAATAAACCCATAGTAAAAAACTGACCCTAATAGTAAGTTATCCAAACAGAGCAGGTAAGTAGGTGTGAATCGGATATTTAAAACACTTATTGCTAACAAACCTGTTATTATTACTTAACTACCAATGACACAGCTAATTCTTCTGTCTCTGTTCTATTATTTTAATAATATCTACTCCCTTTGTAACATTTTAAAATGTCTTCCATGTTTACGGAACACAAATAATAATAAAACGTAGCAGCTTTCAAACCACTGGTGAAATAATCTGGAAAATGGAACGATAGTTTATTCTGTTTTCAGGGACCTGATGTTTACTCTGTTCTTACAATCCTAATTTCAGTCCCATGGTATTTTCCGTGAATTAGCACTTGAAAGCTTATATCTAATGCCTATGTATGGGGCAAAAGCAGAGGCATAAGGGCATGCACTTACTGAGTAATGTCACAGCTTCTATGCCCCAGAGACATCTAGCTGCCCGTCTTTTGTTCCCATCTAATGTGCCGGATGAGTAGAGGCGTGATTAACGTGTGGCTTTGTTGTTTGCAGGATCGTCCTACGTGAGCGGCGGCTATGGTCAGGGTACTGGAGCGGGTTTCAATTCCCTCCAGCCCGTCGGATCTCCTGCCCCACCCCAACAAGTACCTCCGCAACCTGCAGGCCGCAACGAACCGTACTTTGACACCATGACTCCACGAAACGTGACAGCTCTCGTCGGTAAATCAGCCTACCTCAGCTGCCGTGTTCGTAATCTGGGTAACAAGACGGTAAGTGTCAATCACTTTTTTAATTATACATCATAAAGCTATTGCATTACACAGAGTATTCAGTTTAAGCTGAGTATAGATGCCATACAGATTAAGAAACTGCGATGTAGTTTTATAAAAAGTTTGAATTTACATCATAAATATAATATATATTTATTATATATAATACACAACATATGATGATCCGCCACGGGTGACCGAGGTCGTTAAGGCGCGGACTCGTGAGCGGGAGGTATGGGGTTCGAATCCCGCCAGGACCGTTCTCCCTGACAGGTTTTTTCCAGGGTTTCCTCAGTCTTCATAACTGGCAAATGCCGGGGAGGTACCCTAAACTTAGGCCTGAAACGTTTCCTTCCTTAAAAAAAAACAATTTCCCAATTCATCATCTCATGTATCACCAGTGTTCACCGCCTGTGGTGCCTCAGTAGTAAAAACGGGCGTTAAACACTATTCAAAAAAAAAAAAAATGCAAAATCAAAGTCCAAAAATAAGTGTAGTTTTTAACTTTGATTACCATGTTACCAACGTTCTTCCAGGTACCATTTTGCTATCATCCTAAGCATTTCCCTAATTTATTGTCTATGATCTGAAATTTCCCTTTCAACGACAAAATCCCTGAATTACAGAAAACCAGTCTGGATTTAATTGGGCATTGAAATTAATGCAATGCAAATCTGGATCAATAAAATAGACCTTTCCTGATTTGCAAAAAATGGGCAACCGAAGATATTGTGCAAGCTATTGCAACATAGCCTGACTGCCACTAAATAGCCTAAAAAGAAGGTATTTGTAACAAAGACTTTTTCTCCTTGTTGCTGCAGTTTCTCAAGAGGTTTAAAGCTGGTGGAAAAATCTCTGGACATTACCTATGTACACGCTTTTGCAGATATATGCTGTACTGTTGAATTATTTGCCTATTCGAATGTTTATAGAAGACACATGAATGTGTTCCATAGGAAAATATTAATATACAAAATGACCCAGACTAGCAATTTGAGATAGAAAATATATGGTCATCTTGTAAAAATGTAAAATGCGATATTAAGTTTTTAGATGAAAAAATGACTAATGAAGCTTTCATTCGAAATAGCACAAAACTGCGGACATGGCTTAGATAACCCTAATATAGATGGCTCACAGTAATGTTAACTATTGGTCCTCAAACAGCAGTAACCTCTACCGAGTGGGGGAGTAATAAATGATGAACGCACTAGCGCTTCTAGCGACCTTTACGCAAACTATTTACTGGCCGGTAACGTTGTCCCATTGATCTCATATTATTTTATATAGCTTGCTTACAGTAATGAAATCATTTTATAACAATTCCTCATAAAGGGAGCATAATTTTAAAACCACGTTTTTGAGAAACTGTTATGACATGATTTCATTACTGTAAACAGTCTATTAATATATTTCTTTTGCAGCTTGCAAAAATGCAATACATAATTATACACAAAGAGTAAAAAATACAATTGAAGATCACAATATTACTGCAAAATGACAATCTGCATTATCAGTACGTGTAATTTACATTGAAGTAAGGTAAAGGAAAGGCTTCTATTTAAAATATGTATAACAGAGGGAAAGTGGGATAGCGATGTTTTGCTTTCATGTTAACGCTTCCAGCCCATATTCCCGCAACTTAGAACGCAGCAGAATTTGTTAACCATTGTCTGAAACAAGAAAAATGAGCACGTGTAGGATAATTAAAGCAACCTACCTGAACAGAGCTAAGCTCTACGTAGTTAATATGTTTGATATGTATCTTAAATTTCAACAATCACATACTTTATATTTCACCTCATTCCAAATGATGTTATATAGAATAATCTTATCCTGTATGTATTTTGCGTACTATATCAAGCCAAATAACTTACAGAATAATCTTATGAAACACGTACCACAAGTTTAAGAAAACAACTGGTTTTTTTTTTTTTTTTTTTTTTTTTTTGCTGACATATATTGTTTCTCTGGCTGCCAACTCAAAAGACCCCATTCGATGCTAATGTTAAGCAAGCAGAAAGCATGTTTGCAACCTCCAAAAACAAAATTAATATATTTCATAGGTATGAATTTCACATAATCACTGAATAAAGCTTCCAAAATAAGGCATTATTAAATAAAAGACTTTTTAAAGTTAATATATAATGTTAACGTAGTTTTATTAATGACAATGGTTTTCCTTGGCCAGATTTTGAAGTTATGTTGGGAATATAAATTCTCTCTCTCACTGTCTCAAGCATGTCTCTGTGGTGCAATCGGTCTGATACTGGCGCCCATAGTCTCCCCAGTCCAGTCAAGGTCGCGCATGTAAATCCCCACTCTCGCTCTTTACATCTGTCTCTTTCTACAGTTCCCCGATCTGACGGAGCGCTGTCCCTCCCTCACTCTAGAGACAAGAGTTGCATAGCTCAAGTTGGTATACCTTGAAGCTTTACAAAGAGAACTGTTTTGTATTCATACAATATTGAACATATCTTGTACTTGCATAAGTGTAATTTTATTAATATGTCAATGTGGTTAAGGGGCTGGAGGATTCTCAACTTAGAAGGCATACTACTTTACAGCTTTTGTTCCAAGTTTTATCAAAAAAAAAAAAAAAAAAAAAAAAAAAAAAAATACAGACTTTATAGAGTTTGTTAGAAAACAGATGATATATTTCTTGCACTAAAAGGTATAACCTCGAGGGAACACGACACCACCACTTTATTTGTTGCAGAAGTGGGGGAGCATTGTATATTTGCAAGAAGTGAGTAATTGGCTTTCGACTGTCGCCTAATACCATTCATATTTGAAGTCATTTGCTTTACGAAACATACACAATACACTTAATAGAAACACACATATTGCTGGTGCTACCACTCCCATAACAAATTTACGCCACTGGAGAGGGGAATTGAGTGGGGAACGGTTGCAAAGCGGATAAAAAGACCTTGAGTGGACTGGCGAAAACGAAACGACTATGCCGATCATTGTTATCCACTTGATTACTCTACTTTTGTTTATTCTTATGTCTGAGCATGTTTATTGATAAAATAAAAAATTATGTATTCAACAGGACAAGTTAAGTCGGTCCTGGTGGTATAGTGGTAACTATACTTGCCTCCTAAACCCAAGATCGGGGGTTCAATCCAGGCCAGTGTCGATGGATTTTTTCGGGCGTAAAAATCCCAAGTATGGTTTCCTTCGGAAGGGAAGTAAAGCCGTAGGTCCCATGTCGTACATTTACGGTACGAAAAAGAACCTCAAGCCTGAAAGAAGAGGCCTCTGAGCAAAAATTATCGGCTGTTTCACACCCTGATTTGAATGGGACGCTGATGACTTGAGATGTTAAAGAGCGTCCGTAAATAAACCAAATCAATCAACAACAAAGCAGGACATGAACCTGCGATCTTCGAAACCACAGTGAATATGCTTATTCATGCAATCACGCAAGCAAATGAACGGCTCTCTCCTGACCAGAAGTTGCCAATGTCGAGTCACACTGGAAGTTTGCAACCAGCATCACTTAATTTCCAGGTGACTGTCATAATATTAGCCATCAATCGATAACACCTCACGACTCTGCATTATAGGCACGGTATAAGTTGAGTTGGCTCTGTGGGGTGACCCTGCTCCATACTAAGCCACAGGAATTGGGCAAAATATTATGAACATTAGTCTAATATGCTTTAGGATTTATTTTGACTTTGATAATAGTCTCAATTCTCCTGGAAATTGATTCATACAAGTTCTGGATGGTAGTTAGTAGGATTCGATACTATTTATCAAAAATAAAATGCCCCTATTTTGTTTTCTATACAAATTCACAGTGACTTGATAATAATAAAATAAGGATATTGTGCAGGCCATGAAAGGTGAGTAATTTTGACCTCGTGCTCTTCAAATCAACCTTGGACAATTCCTGCTGTGTAAATGTTATCATCTATATTGGAAGGTACCTTTCATTTCAGTGGAATAATAGAAACCGACGAAAACCATGATATGATCGCCCAAACTGTGACAGAATTCTCACCTAGTTTCCTTTTTGGAAGAAGACAGCTTGGATTGTTTAATTAGGCCGACGAATGGTATAAAACCACTTTAAATGTTTGCAAGGTTGGTAGTCCAGCTTTTATACTTCTTACACCACTGAAATGTCCTTTTTGTTGTGTCGTATACACCGTTTCAGTTGCAACTGCGTTCGCTGCGTGCTCTCTCTCTTAAAGGCAACAGTCCCCAAATACTCTACTGTCCCTATCTGGTAATTTCGTTTTTCTGCTAATATTATGTTTTGCAGAAGAAGTTTCCTCATGAACTTTGTATGCTGTCATGGGTGTAGATAGAGTACCTCTAAGATACTGCTACTAACTTTAGAATTGTTACGGATACACCAAACAATCTGGCACAAATAACTTGCCCTCTGTGGAAGTCTGTGAGGTGTGATATAATAGTTGCTCAATAAAACACGACGATCATGCGTACTGGTGACGTCATTGTAAAGAAAAAAATAATAAAAATACTCGTTCCATGTGCAAGAGTCCAATCGGATAAAATATTACGAAATGGGGTAATTTTAAGATTATCTTCATATTATTTGTTCAACTCCTGTTCATAGCATGATACAGTAAATTAACCTTGTTCAGTGCCATACTATAATAATACTTAAAAAGTGTATAGCATTATATCTATGTGAGTTATTATGCCAACTCGCTTGCTTGATCAGGGTATTGAAACTCCGCATATGGACGGCAAGGGCAATAGCTTCGTACATTTGTAACATTCGCATCGATACATAGGGGTAACATTAGGTTTATTGATCAGGAAAGTTAAGATTGGGGTGAGATGATAATGGAGTAATGGCGAAATGACTGGCAGGGAAAACCAGGGTACTCGGAGAACACCCTGCCTAGACGCTGCTTCATGTGGCACAATCCCACTTGTGGGCTTCCGCGGTGGGAGTCGAGCAGTGTAAATCTCGGCACGGCGCCGTCATATAGCACTAAATCATAAAAGCGCTGATTATCGGAATTTTATCACTATAGATTTGAAGCTATTTTGATGTTTACCGCATTTTGCCTAAACACTTATGAGCACCTAATTTCAACTTCTTTTTATCAGAGTATACGTTCATTATTTTTTCCGTGGGTCATAAATTCTCCATTTGAAATTACTTGTCTAAGATCTGTTAACAAAACCTAAACAATGACTATGTGTATGGCAGAAATGAAAAATGGCTCTGCAGTGGACAAGAAATTCAAAATGTTAAAAGGCTAAGTTATTTAGGAATAACCTTTAATATGATTGGGAAATGGAATAAAAAATTATCTACTATTATTAATTATAATGCTCAAGGTCAACTAAATGAGTTACTATGTGCTCTGACAGATATACCAGTAGATACCTAGAGAGGGTGTACAATGCTATGATTTAAGTTTATTCTGCTATATGGAATGTTATATGGAGATGGGGGACAGTTGAACATGTAAATAAAATTTCAGTCGAGTTTTGGAAAAGGGTTATCGGGCTTTCCAAAGGAACGTCAAACTGTGGGGCCATGAGAGAGGTGGGTTGTTTTGAAGATACGATTAATAGTAAAACAAGGAAGGTGAAATGCTGGCTTTGAGTAGTGCAGGGAGACCTGTCCACATTTGGTGCTAAATGCTACAGACACCAGATTTTTGGGCTGCAGAGAGGGAAGGTGGAATTGTCCTGGGTTCAATATGGCAACGAGGCTATGCCAATAATAAAAACGTGTGGAAGAAGGTTAGAACAAGGCTAGAGGATATCAGTAGGCAGGAAATCAAGGCAGAATGTAACACAAAAGTCTCCTTGAGCCTATTCAATGAAATGAAAATGACTGGTTTAAAGATGGTTGTTCTAGGGTGAAAGGCGATATCAGGAATGGCCTGGTTTAGACTGGGTGGCTGGAAGGCTAAAAAAATAACTTATAGTTTTAGTAGGAGTATTTGCCCACCTTGTGGAGGGGATAAGGAATGCTGGCAGAATGCACCCACTGGAAACACTTGAGAAAAACGCTGTTTCCTGAATACTATCATAAGGCATACAAAGGACGATTGGTATGCTGGCATCTGTTTGTGATGACCCATATTAATTGATTGAATATCGGCATTTCCTAGCTGTAGTGCGCGAAACTAGAGCGCAATAACTAGCATAATTATAAACAATATGTCAAACGTTTCTATTCATAAATCTGTAAATATCATTCTTCCCATTATATTTATTTATTATTAATCTAAGTTGTTTTACTACTATCATTTGTTCCCCTTTCTAATTATGTACATACTTAAGCCTGTATGGTCTACGATCCCATGCCTAAAATATATTTGTAATGTGTACTTTTATAACAATAAATATACAATTACTGCTACTACTTTCCAACCATTGCGGTTGGTCATTCTACTAGCACTATACACATTGTTAACCTTCTTCAACTCTGAACAGCATTAGGATGCTATTTCGAATCTTCTGATAAGTTCTTGGCTGTTTATGGATAGGTTCAGTAAATCTGACTACGCAAATAACATTGTTTCAATAATTCCCATGGTTTTGAGATCAGAGGCTTGGTTAATTTGTTTTATTTACGGGCGCTCTTTAACATCTGAGGTGATCAGGGTCCCATTCAATTTGGGGCGTGAAACGGGCGATAAATTTTGCTCAGAGGCCTCTTCTTTCAGCCTTGAGGCTCTTTTACGTGTAATATATTTACGATACGGTCCCACTGATGTATTCCCCTTCCGAAAGAAAGCCATACATAGAATTTTTCCTATTTAAACAACTTGAAGTATTCATCTCGTGTGAACTGCATGACGGTTTTGTAACATGAAATTGTTTTCAGAGGAGTACAGCGCGGTAGCGCATACAAAAGATGACAGAAAATTAGGAGTATTATCTAATATTAATCCTGGTGTCATAAGATTATTCACAAGAATCGGAAAGAGTCCCAGTACATGCACCTTTTAGTGGTGTTAGTAATGATAACTGAAATGGTCATTACTACCGAAAATGCGCAGTGTGTCTTTTAAATTAGTGAAATTAAGATCGCGTAAATTTTACGTGATCTACCAGGTTCTTGTCGCAACGCCGGCGTTAAGTTCTGTAATAGCCGCTTCCTCGTGGCATTTACGTCAGAAAGCCTTTGCCACAGTCAATACTGGACCAGTCAATACATACAATGTATCATATTGACGTAGTCTCTACTCTAGAGCTCTAAATTGACTGTAGGGTGAATGTCGCCTGTCAGGAAACGACTGCTGTCTATACATTGTACCCCTTCAATCCGTTCATGTTTGTTGAGGGAGCTCAAGAGGCTCGCTTGACAAGCGGCAAGTTTATTTTTTTTATACGAAATCAGGGTCGAGTCTCCTGTCCAATGTCATTGACACTTTGGGGGAATTGAATTTGGCGCCCTACCTCACTCTTTTCCTATTGCATTATCTGGTATATGTCAGCGCAACCAATTTGATAAAGTGTTGGGTATCAGTACGATTATATATTGGTGGGTGGTGGTGTAGTGGTAGCCATACTTGCCTCCTAAACCCAAGATCGCGGGTTCAAACCCGGCCGGGATCGATGGATTTTTCGGGCGTAATAAATCCTAAGTATGGCTTCCTTCGGAAGGGAAGTAAAGCCGTGGGTCCCGTGTCGTACATTTACGGCACGAAAAAGAACTTCAAGCCTGAAAAAGAACCCTCTGAGCAAAATTTGTCTGCCATTTCATCTCCTGAATTAAATGGGACGACCGCAGTTAGAGTCCGTAAATAAACCAAATGAACTACAACAACAAATTAGTTAACATGACAAATTTCCATTAGTCACGAGGACTAGCTCTGAAGGTTAATGCTCTTCTCATAATGATTCTTTAATAGTTCCATTGTTTCCTGAAAGAAAAGTTATTCAACAAGTGTAAATCAGTCACTGGGTGCTAGATATAGAGCTTAGCAGAGCACGGGGTTGTAGGTCTATAAGTTTCCGACTTCGCCGATAAGGATTATAGGCTTCACAAAAGTCTTATCTGTTAGTGAATATATGCATCTATAACTTCCACTCCACTGTTCAGTTGTTCAGATATAATCACATAAGAAGGCTATGTGTAGAAGATTGTGACGTTACAATGGACTTACTCTAAATGAAATGAAACAGCGATTGGACGGTGCATATGGGGAATCATCCCCTTCATATTCTACCGTAAAAGAAGGGGCCAAACTTTTTCGAATGGGTCGAGAAAACGTTGAAGACGAAGAGCGTGCAGGTAGACCCTTGGAGGTGCTCACTCCTGAAAACGAGGAGAAATTGTGGAAAACCGGCTTCTCAAAGTTGCAGAAATAGCAGCAAGGTTGGACCTTTCTGAAACAACAGTCCTTCGAATTATTCATGAACATTTAAACATGAATAAGGTTAATGCAAAATGGGTGCGTAGACTTTTTTCCTCAGACCAAAAGCAACAACGAGTCATTAGTTGTCAGGCATTTTTGGAACTCTGCCGTGGCAAGGAGAGAGAAGTTCTGCTAACCATTGTTACAGGAGATGAAACTCTGGTCCTCTACTATGATCCCTTGTCCAAAAGAGAATCAATGGAGCTGCGTAAACCTGGCGAAGTACCTCTCTAAAGGCCAAGATCACTCAGTCAACCAAGAAAATCATGGCCACAATCTTTTGAGATTGTGAAGGAATACTCTTCATTGACCTCAAGGAGAGGAACACCAGAGTAAATGGGGAGTACTATGTTGGCGTACTGCACAGACTATGCCCTACCATCAAAAAGAAAAGGCGAGGAAAGCTGAGTGGTGGTGTGCGCCTTCTTCACGACAGCGCGGCTGTGCACACAGCTCTTGTTGCAAAGGAAACTGTGAAGAAATGTGGCTTCAAGGAGATCGACCATCCCCCTACAGCCCAGATCTAGCTCCCAGTGACTATTTTCTCTTATCAAAGCTCAAGAAGGAGCTTCGATTAGTAGTTAATAATTAAAGATATTTGTCTCGCAGCTATTTTTTCATTTCTAGTTCTTTAAGAAAAATGTGATACTACACTCTTCCCCTACTATATCGCTGATAGTAACTTGCCGATCTCGGAATACCAAAGCTGCGTTTTAATCTTGTCTTCTACTTTCATACTTTCAAGCACTACTATCATTCTCTCTTCCCAAAGGTTCTACCTAATTTAAACTACATTAAATCGATTAGTATTTGACTTCATTTTTCACTTTTGGAATATCATAAAAGTGAAGTACTATTGATAATACATGAGATGAAATAGATGGAGAAAATAATTTATTCAGGCTTCTTCCACGGAAACAAATCCACACCTCAAGTATGGCCGAAAGTTGTAATCGCGATGTATCGCCGGAGCTGTCAGGTATGCCTACCCTCTCTTTTCTGCCCTTCATAACTCAACAGACCTGCTACTGTCATTTTGACGGCAGTCTGAGCGGTGATGGGTGGTAGATTAGGGGCACAATGTCAGTCGAATCAAAGGCAAGCACTTAGGAAAAGAGTACTTTCGTAAGGAATGGGAGAAAGAATATTTGTGCTGTCTATGGGGGCGAAATCAATATTCAATGTCAGATATGCTGCAGAGTGTGCCAGAGAAAAATAAAGTGTAATTCTGACGCAGTCCAGACCTCCTATATGGCAGAGCCTACTCAAAACCTACACTGGTCGGAGGGAGAGATAATGCGACATAAATCCAACCCCTAGCTAAACTAAACAAAGCTTAATCATTATATTAGGAAAAGGGATTTTAGGGGTATTTTACACAGTAATCACTATTAGTGTTGGTAAGTTAGATTAAAATAGTTTATTACATTATAATTTAATCCTGTTAAGTTACGATAAACACTGTGTGGCTTCCTTTGTTCCATTGTGGTAGACGAACCCTAACGGTACATCCCTAACAGTGGTGTCTACTCCTCGACTGACTTGCAAAAACTAAGGCAACCATACTTGCCCGTACACGCAGGAAATATTCTCGCTGCTGGGGCTGGCTGCTGGCTCCGCTGGCGAAGGAGCCTGCAGTCCCTGAATAAAATGGGACGCTGATTACCTGAAATGTTAAAGAGCGCCCATAAATAAACCTAATTAAAAAAAATGTAATTGTGGCAATCTTCTTTGATTGCAGCAAAAAAAAAAAAAAAGAAAAAAAAAAGAAAAGCTTAAACGTCAATTTACAGCGCATTCTGTACGTGTACTATTCGCTTGAAAGTCTATTTTCTAGCTCTATATGGATGTCCTGCCTTCGGCTCTCTCCGCCGTTGCTCGGTACTTGCAGCAGCAAACAGCAATAGTTGCATTTGATATCTGTGCTCCGTGTATGGATAAATTCTTCCATATAGCTCTACAAATAGAGCAGCTGTTTTCTGATTGGCTGATTTCATAAGTTTAAGTTAGACGTAGACGCAAAACCTTGGATCTTGCAAGCTTCTAAGTTTATGTCTAATTGTACTTTTATGTTTATGTTTACGTGATTCATTGTGAATTGTTCCATTACAATACATAGCATCTAGCTTTTACGTTTAAGTTTACGTTACGTTTAATTTTCATTGTGAATGAAAATTCATTGATGATTTTGTTTTTCTGACAAGCAATGTAGTTTAATTCAAAAGATTGAAATAGCATTCTACAATTACAGTTTTTCCTTTCCAAGCATAAGCAATAAGTAGGCTAATGTCATAAACTTTCCCTGCAGATGAAACTGATTTTGGTACCGAACAACCTTCTTTTGTCTACTGTTTTGAATAATGTTAATGATTCTCGTGTGTGATAATGAATCTTTACCTAAGCTACCGTCATAAATCCATGCTCAAAATAATTTTTCTTGGCTCCAAACACGGTTAAATATTTTCATATGAAACACGGTTTTGATTTGCTAGTGGCAAGTGTTCTTGTTTTTTCCTTTACGTTTCTTTGAGATGCATAGCGTCTCAGCAGTTCCATGCATTTTAACTCGCCGGCTAACTGAATTTTTGAATGAATTCCATTGTTGTAGAGCTTTTTCACATTCTTCAAATAGGTAATCTACAAGGCCAGTATGGACATATTTAAATGCAGTAGTCCTCTTTTATGAAAAAAATGTAAGGATGATAGTCTTAGAACCTTTTGGAAAGTATTCTTTTGGCGTTAAACCAACATTTACATAACTTTCTCATTGGACGATGCTCAATTTAAACCATTTTATGAAATACAATATGGCTGCTTTAAAAAATGTATTACATGCAATGCAATTTCAAATGAACGGATTCTTAAAGTAGATACAACTAAACCATAATTAATTTGCAAACGTATGAATGTTCAAGGTCGAGAGCTTTTCAGACCACGCCTTTATATCAAAAGATATAGAAAACTCCAAAATTTCTGATGTATTTTAATGATTTTCAGAAGCAAACATTTCCTTCATTTGCACCTATATATTTATTGAAGCTCTCTGCTTGACACTTTCCATTTTCCCACTGAGTCAGAATGTTTTATTTCGAAAGCTTCTGTGATGAAATGTAGCAGTAGATTAACTTCAAACTCTGCTAACTACTTCTGGCATTTTTCACAAATCCGTATAGCATAAGCATGTAACGCAAATGTAATATTTTAGATCCACCAGTAGTGCGTTAGGACGTAGCATAGGAAGAAAACTGGGAGAAAAAAAAGTTAATACATATAAATGCAATATTTTCATTTGATAACTCCTGCAACATTTAAAATTTTGTTTTTGATTCATGTAAACGTTTTAAAAGCTGTGTATTTTTTTTAAAAAAAATATACTAGTCTTGGATAGCCTATAATATTTGAGAAGTGCATATTCTATGAATAATAAAAACGTGTCAAATAATAATTCAAGATTGTTAAAGAAAAAAATCGTAAAAATAATATGAATTTTGAAAACCAACGAAAACCTTAGGTCGTCACCAAGAGTCTTTATGAAATAGATATGAAATTCTATATCAGGGCCCTGTTCCAGGTCCAATACATTACAAGTGTAATGACCTGTAACTTGTAGTTACTAGTAAAATAACTACACAAAGGTTTCTGCTACTCTTGTTTTTACAACTCCATTCTTACAAAGGTACAAGTGATTTTTCGTTTTTTCTGTTCCACAGATGTATTAGCATTAGTCCGACACTGGTAGTTGTATAAATTTCTCTACAGCTGTAGGAATATTGGTAACTTCAAATAGTAGCACAAAATGTATTATCTTTTTAATGATTTTAGGAGCCAGTTGACCCAAATGTGTTTAGTACTAGCGAAACTGGTGATAATGATGAGTAGGAATTGCATAAAGAAAGAATAAATAAATGTTTTAATAAAGATAAAGTTAAATGCAAATAAAGTACTGCGTTTCTTGTTCCAAATACATAGTTCAGACCAGCATCTCAGTTAATGCATTTTTAAAGTTCTTGCTCGTCACGAAAATAATCTCTTTTCATTGTTCGTTCACTTTTAAAATGTCTTTTGACGCAATTTCCTTTTATTATTAATTTTATAATTAATATATATATATATATATATATATATATAAATTTACTTATAATGAGAACGTGATTGTCAAGGAAT
This sequence comes from Metallyticus violacea, assembly GCA_030762175.1. Taxonomy (NCBI): domain Eukaryota; kingdom Metazoa; phylum Arthropoda; class Insecta; order Mantodea; family Metallyticidae; genus Metallyticus; species Metallyticus violacea. The sequence continues at coordinate 153,125,928 of CM060833.1, forward strand.
ATAAAACAAATAAATGAATATGAATGGACTAATAATAAATGATCGAGAGCAATCGGGAAGCTCGGTTCTTATGTCATCTCTCGATGACTGAAATTGATACTCCTAAATGTAGCAGTAAGGGGCTGTCGTCCAGTTTAGTTTAGTTTCTGGAGCATTCAGTGAGTTCGCGAAGCAATCACTGAGACCTACGAACATAGAACTTGTCATATGCAATTACCACAGCAGCACCGCCACGGTGGCCGAGGTCGTTAAGGCACGAACTCGTGAGCGGGAGGTCTGCGGTTCGAATCCCGCCAGGACCGTCCTCCCTGACTGGGGTTTTTTCCAGGTTTTCCTCAGTCTTCATAACTGGCAAATGCCGGGGAGGTACTCTAAACTTAGGCCTGGAACGCTTCCTTCCTTAAAAAAATAATATCCTTTCCCAATTTATCATTTCATCTTATGTATCATCAGTGTCCACCGTCTGTGGTGCCTCAATAGTGAAAACGGGCGTTAAACACTACTCAAAAAAAAAAAAAAAAAAACCACAGCAGCACACGATCTACATTTACAAAAAGAATTGTCTACATAAATAGTTACAATTTTTTGGTATATTTACGAACGCTCTTTAACACCTCAGGTCATCAGCGTCCCATTCAATTCAGGGCGTGAAACGGTCGACAAATTTTGCTCAGAGGCCTCTTCTTTCAGGCTTGGGGTTCTTTTTCGTGCCGTAAATGAACGACACGGGACCTACCTCCTTACTTCCCTTCCAATAAAGCCATACTTAGGATTTTTACGCCCGGGGAAAAAAAAATCGGTCCTGGTCAGGTTTGAACCCGCAATCTCGTGTTTAGGAGACAGTATGGTTACCACTACACCACCAGAACCGACAATAGTTACAATAAAAATGACAAAGAACACCTAGAACAACTCAACCAAACAACAAAATCAGAAAAGCTACTTAATCATACAAATTTTACTGCATACATGTTTACATATGCATTGATATAAATTCATTGTAGTGTTTTAACTCGTTATAATATTGTCACGCATTATTCCTTTACAAAATAGCAGGCCTTTTTACATAGGTATTTTCTAAGAGCAGATTGTTTATTAAGCCCTTTAGGCTAGAGGGAAAAGCATTTTGTACTAAAATGCCTTAATAATAAACGCCTTTTTGATGGCAGGAAAGTGTTGAAGCCAGTCTATGTACATTTGCTTTTTGTCTACTATTTTTGTAATGCATATTTTGATTTTGAATAAATAAAGTGGAAGTATTACTTTTAAATATCAATAAATGCATAATAAAGTATTTTTTTCATTTCATCTGAGAAAAAATGAAACATCTATTTAGCAGTAATAACAATAATCCGCATTAACAATTCCTAAAGAGTGGACATTGCCTAATTTAAGGTATGGCGACACAAGGCAAACAGCTGTTCCTCCATCTTGCTCTTACATGACGTCACTTGTAATTTTTTACTAATACTTTTCCAATATTACACTTCTTTCATGGGACAGAAAGTTACAAGACCATACTTGACAAGGACCTACACTAATACACTTGTATGTATTAGATCATACTTTTGTGGAATATGGCCAGGATGTTTTGCTAGCCGTTGCTTTAGGGAGAAAGTGACCAGTAATATCTAATGTAATTTAAGCAACGAGCTCCACCTGAATATTAAATTTTCCGCAAATCTACCCTACAAAATATGAAATTACTGCTCCGGAATTTGAGCTATGGCAGCAACGCTGATGAATTTTAGGGTGGCTTTAGAGTTTAATATGTGAATCTTGAACGTCTAGTTGTGTTAATGTGGTTAAGGCATTCCTCCGAAATTCCATTTCCGCATAACATATAAGAAACGATTCCTCCTCTAACAACTATGCCATACATTCACATTGTTCCATTACTACGATATTTTGTAATTAACAGGATATTTGGTAAAACTTCTAATTTCTTCACAAATTAAATTAAAAGTGTTGCTACTCCTGTCTGGATTATTTTTTTGCTAAAAATTGTCTGTATTTTAGAAGTTAAAAATAGTTTGTAAATATCCTGGGTGTAATTTCGGAACTTTCAGCAATAATTATGCAGTACTAATATATATTTAAAAAGTAAGTTGCTCATAAAGAACTTCAAATATTTTCTAAGAAAATTTCAAACTGAAATACAAAGTTTAACAGCATCTTGTCTACTGGTTTGATATGAAATAAAGGGTAAAATGACATGCATCGCATTTTGCATTCACACATACATTTAAATAAGCATTTTTTGTTCTGTTGTTTATGCGCGTCTGCTATAAGAGTGGATAATGAGTATTAAAAAAATAAATGCAAATATATTACACAAAATAAAAAACAATACATATAACCGTTGAAGTATGCCACAGTTATAAGTAATTTAATTTCCAATTATCATATATCACACTTACTAACCGTGCATGAGTAGGAACATAGGTGAAAATGTTAAAAAAAATTCAAAATCCACCAAGGAACTACAAAATGCGTATATATCATCGTAACAAGTGACGAAACTTGGATATATTTGTGGCCTAGAATCGTCTTTACTGACATTTGAGTGCAGAATATTGATATAGATGGTTTTTAGACTCGCTCTATAATTATATATTGCTATTGCTTGCTATCCAGCTACTGTTGTGATTATCTGAAACCTTAGTTGTTACACAGCATTATACAGCATTCGACGTTCAATTATTCGGTGTTACGAAGGTTACCTTTTAAGTTTTAATGCTTTTCAAAATATTTGCCTTTAAGATTTTTACACTTTTGCATGCGTTCAAACAAGCTATCGAAACATTTTTTTTTTTTTCCCCGCTCTGAAGTTGATGTCTCAAAAACATGACTTTTAAAGTCTTCAACAGCCTCTTGAGGTGACGAAAATAGCTATCCAAACAGTTTTTATTTGACATTGAAGAACAAAAAGAAATCGTCAGGCGATAAATCTGGTATATACGGGCAATTAGACATTAATTCCATGTTTTTCTTCTTCTTCTTCAAATAATCAATTATTTGACGTGCTGTGTGAAAGCTGGCATTGTCTTGATGCAGAATGATGAGACGTTTTTGATTGTTTTTCTGATTTCATCAATAACTTCTGGCAAACAAATTGTTGTATATCATTCAGCATTAACTGTTCTTCCATCCTCTAAAGGAATGGTTGCGACATGTCCAGTACAACCGAAGAAATAAACGAACATTTTCTTGGAAGTACTTCGTGAACTAACAACTTTTGTGGGATTCGGTTCATCTTGGAACACCCAAACAATGGATTGTTGCTTAGTTTTTGATTCATACGAATATATCCAAGTTTCGTCACCTGTTACGATTTTTCAGTTCCTCGGTGCAATTTTTTCAGTGTTGTATTACACCAGTTAACACGAGCATTTGTTTGAGCTTCGGTCAAATTATGCGAAATCCATCGGGAACAGATCTTTTCATAGCTAAAATCTTCATGCAAAATCGAATGCACTGCAGTCTTCGATATGCTTAAGGATGCCTCTATCTCACTGTGAGTCACATGTCGATCTTCTTCAATCATGTAGCGCACAGTATCTTTTTTTTTTTTTTTTTTTTTTCATGTCAACCGATTTTGGTCCACCTTCACGAAATTCATTACGGCCAAGACGAAATTTTACAAACCAATTGTTAACAGTGTTTTGTAATGGTGCTTCATTACCAAAAGTTTAACGAAGCAATACTATGCACTGCCGTTGAGTTAGGCCGTTACTAAAATTGTAAAAAAAAAATCATAAAACGAAAAGTTTTCGCGAAATGTTCATTTTTTCGCAAAATGGTTTTGTTTAAACGTTCACTGTAAACAAACTACATAGTCAGTTTCTAAGCTGCAACTGTTTTCATAATGTCAAATGTCAATTGTTTCAAAAATAGTAATGACATATATCAATAGCACCACCAAGTGGTCATTTGTAATAACTTTAAAAGTAGCATTCGTATTATACAACATTTGATTGAAATTGTATATTAATATACAAAATACTTATTTACAAATATTAATATACAGTATAGATCAACAGTATCAATATTTGTATATAATTACTAGGCGGACTTACTCTTTCTCCATATTCAAATATTTTACTTTTCAGCAATTTTCTTTTACTCTATTAAAGATTGTAGGTTAAAAAAATCAACTTTTAATATCCAATTTGCAAATAAAAAACAGAACCGACTTCATGTATAAAGTAAAAATTTCAGATAAACGCATTTAAATGATAGGGAAAAAAAAACGAATTTGAAAAAAATTATTGCAACAATTAGTTCGTTAAAAATTACGTTTTAAAGAATGCAATCTTATTAATTTTAGTTTGTTAATAGCTTTAATAATTATTGCTTGCTCTAAAATATTTGTCCCTAGTTGTTGCTCGAAAAAAGAAAGGTTAACAGCAAATAATAACACTAAACGAACTACAAACTTTTATTAGCATTAGAACTATAAAAAGAATGATGCTCTCTTATATTAAAATAACATGCTACCCTTTTTTGCTTTTGAAAACAATTTAATTGTTTTTAAAAATGCCCTGCCTCATTTCTCTAAGCACGTCCGACATTACCCTGAATGACACTATTCCACGACGTTGGATTGCAAGAGGAGAAGCAAAAGATCAGTGTCATCGCCGTAGGCCTCCCAGGTCTCCAGACCTCACTCGTTGTGACTTTTATCAGTGGGGGTTTTTATCCACTCTTTGCCTGACACTCTTGAAAATCTGCGACATCGAATTGTTGAAGCTGTGAATTCGATAACTAGAGACCAGCTGATTCGTGGTGGCAATAAATGACCCACCGTTTTGATATTTGTCGTGTAAAACATGGTGCTCATACTGAATGCATAAAATAGTGAAAATTTGGCTTTTCTCTTTCCAGGAACGCTGGAATTATGTTTCTACCTTTTGTAGTTTGGAAGAAATAAATGTTTAAAATCTGTTCCTTCTTTTTGAATATCCCTGTATGTTTGAATAATTGTCTTTATATACGTATAGTTGTTAAAATCTTAAGATTGATATAAAGCTAATTAATAAATGCATTAATTACCCCTAAAGGCCGATTATCTAAGCTAAGGAATTTTCCTTATTTTTGAACTACCAACGATGCAATAAATTAGACAAAAAAACAAAAAAAAAATCGTGCAGAAAAGCCATAATATAAATAATGATAAATAAAGAAGCCAAATTTAATGAAATTAAATTTACGGTAAATACATTGCTGTGCAGTATTGAAGGTAAAAGGTAAATTATTATTGGTATTGTTTTTTTTAATTTTATTTTTCAGTATTATTCGTTAAGGCGTTTGGATCAACTTCCGGTAAAGTGTGGGTTGAGTTGTTTCCCTATAATAAACAGTTTGAGGTTCATAAGCCAGCTGTATAGCGTTCAAATGTAAAATTCTGTAAGCGAGAGTGATCTACTGGTCATGGATTACTCTAATCAAATGCGCATGCCCATAAATACGCAATGATTAAACATGTCGTGTACTTTCCCACTTTAATGATGGCACCTCTACTTCTGGTGTAATATGCCATAAAACAAAGGTTCGGAGAGTCAACGTTCCATTACCGTTGGTGGTGCTTAGAATAGCAAACAAAACTAGCCCAATTTCATTTGAAAATGGGAACTGCTGTTTTATTATGTTGTTTAGACTCTTTTATAATTGCTCTATTGGGAGGTAATTACTCGCTCCATTTCCATGATAAAATTGAATCTTATCCCTTTCTCCTCTTGTTCACTTTAATAGAGTTTAACAATACAGTGACTGGGTAATTACTTGATTCAAATATCGCCAGAGTCGTTGACATTTTACTCTGAGAGAGATAATAAAACACCCTTTTAATGCGTCGGATATAAAGTGGGAACTCGCTGTTTATTTAGCGATGTTTTAATTAAACAAAAAACTTAGTGCTTTGTTATAGTGAGGGACTCTGGTGCATAAAAACGTATCGAATAAACGTAAGGAAGAGTAAAAGTAAAAATAAACAAATATTTATATTGTAAGACATTTCTCTCTTAATAAAACCATGACGTTATGCATTCTAGCTTTTTTTTTAAAAAAAAAAGCCTCCTATTTTGCTTGCACATTGGCCAGCATTCAATCTATTTTTCATAAATGTTTGTAAAAGTCTTTAGACACATGTTCTAGGCGCTGATAAACTTCAAAAGTTTAACCTTGATTTTGACTGAAATTGTGTTCTATTAAGATCAGCGTTAACTTAATAAGCAACTGATAACTGGAAATGAGTGTGAGGGATAAATCGATATTTCATTAACACTGAATGTGTGTGTGAGAGAGAGAGCCAAAAATGGGTACACACTTCAAGCAAAGAAAAAACTGCGCTACTATAACTTTTTTATTTATTTGTTTTTATTTACAAACGCTGTTTAACTTCTGAGGTCATCAGCGTCCCATTCGTCGATCCTGGTGGTGTAGTGGTTACCATACTTGCCTCCTACACCCAAAACGCGGGTTCGAACCCGGCCAGGACCGATGGATTTTTTCGGGCGTAAAAATCCTAAGTATGGTTTCCTTCGGAAGGGAAGTAAAGCCGTGGGTCCCGTGTCGTACATTTGCGGCACGAAAAAGAACCTCAAGCCTGAAAGAGAGGCCTCTGAGCAAAGTTTGTCGGCCGTTTCACGCCCTGAGTTGAATGGGACGCTGATGACCTGAGATGTTAAAAGAGCGTCCATAAATAAATCAATAAAAAAAAAAAAACAAAAAAAAAGCGTCCCATTCCATTCAAGGCGTGAAACGGCCAACAAATTTTGCTCAGAGGCCTCTTTTTTCAGGCTTGAGGTTCTTTATCGTGCCGTAAATGTACGACACGGGACCCACGGCTTTACTTCATTTCGAAGGAAGCCATACTTAGTATTTTTACGCCCGAAAAAATCAGTCGGTCCTGGCCGGGTTTGAACCTGCGATCTTGGGTTTAGGAGGCAAGTATGGTTACCGCTACACCACCAGGACGACTTGTTAACATAACAAAACTGAATTCACACAAACAGAAAATGATGAGCACTAATCATCTTAGACTTTTCAATTTCCTTTGGGTATTAAGCTTCACCTATTGCTGTCCAATATTCACCATTTCAACTAAACAGTAATTTTACATGTTATATTATGATTCTATTAATAGTTTTGCTGATAAACCAAACAGGACAAACAGGTTTCCTATAGTTCCGTAAATACGCATAACTCTTATCTTCAACTTCACTACTGTTACCATCACTATATTCGGTCGTCTGTCTTCAGTAGTTATTTTGCTATCTTCCAAAGCCTCTTTCGTGCTTTAGTGATCCTTCTGAACCTCTATGGCTCTATCATTAGCGGTAAATGCTTTGTTGTTTATCGTGGTTTATTCACTGTACATGCATTTAATGCTTGGATGATTTAACGCTTCATGCCAAATTACATATCTCTGGAAAAGAGGATCAGCGGGAAGTGAAATGAATATATTTTGTCAAAATTCTCAATTTGGGTGAGTGAAGATGCTTGCACCCAAAGCATTGGCTTGAGCAAGCAAAGCATCGCATTGTTCTCTTCTATGCTTGAGATGGGAATATATATTTAGGCAATGTTTATATCGTTTCCTCTGATAAATGAAAAAGCTTAAACCGTTTTTTAAGTAGTTATACTACGTTTAAGCTCTAGGCAATTTTGTCAAGATTAGGGATAAAAATAGTACTTTTTTATATTTCGCATAATTTTATTTCACTATTTAAGCATTAATAAGCCACTTTATTTCAGATATTAAAATATGTGTCTCCATTCACTCGAATTCAATGTAGTTTGTTACTAATATGGCATAACAGTTACTCCGATCTACTCCCACTGAAATATAATTATAATGTATGTTTATGTAAGCTCTATCGTCATATTTTTGCATTATAATTAGTAATATAAATAATAGGTGTGTGTGTCTGTGTGTCATAAGCTTGAACTTAAATGTAAGAATTGTACAAAAGAAAAGGTCTCTGATGTTTTGTTACGGAAACTTAGAAAGCCAACAAGAGTGTCATAAAACTAAAGAATAGGAAGAAATCCAACAGTCGCGTGTGAAACACTCCCCCCTTTTAAAGACTCCAGTTGCAAAGTTAATAAACTGAAAGAACTTTTAAATCAGTTTAGGGCTTTGACTCGGACAGGCGTTATACTGTTAGCCTTTAAACTAGTCAATGCTAACAAAATTTTTAAACTTTCAAAAAAGAGCGAATAGCACGCATGATAGGTGAACTTAAACCAGCCAATGGATAATGTATGTTTGAACTTTTAAAGATAGGAGCGAAGATTGCGCACGCCTTTGTGTCTCTGTGACAATCATTAAGCCAATGATAATTTGATTTGAATTCAGTATATAAGGAAGCGTTTACTCAGCCGGGGTAAGCACCTCGCAGAGGCAGTTGTAAATTGGACGTTGCTGAGGCGTACATTTATAAGATTTACACGCGGCTAGAGACAAGCAATTCCTCAATAGGCAGTACTCAGTTTTTAAGTTTTATAGCGGCGAGCCACAAGCAATCTAAGTTCCAAACGCGATGAGATGCAACTCAGTTCTCATACGCAGATACTTCGGATGTGGGCACGCAGTTTTGATACATAAGTTAGGCGCTGCTAAATTAAGTTGATACTCAGCTGATATTTAGATCAGTTACGCAATTCGATACATCAATTTTGCAATTTTTAGTTCTAAGCACCTCGGGACACGTCTGTAAGTTTCACACGCGGCAATCTAGTTTTTATCGGCGGAGCTAAGTCTATCGTACGCAAAGCACCAGAGGACGCGAAATATTTTGGACATAATAAAGTACTACATATATATTATATAGCATCGCGGGGTAGTTTAAACTATTGAAATCCTCTTCCAGTCCTGTTGAATACGAGTCAACAAAATAGCACAGGTCACCCTGAGAAATTGTTGTCATCGAAGCGTGAGCAACAACAACTAAGCGACCTATAATCGATCTACAAAACCTCTTTAAAATTGGCTTCACAACTTGAGACTATCGACGTCGACAACAAATCGTTTCAAAAATGGTGTCCATCCTGGGGCACATAGCCCAAGCTTCATAATTTCTCTCCAACGTGGGGCTACAATTAATTAACTATTAAAAAATATCATATCCTTAAACGTCACTTTGTGAATTCGTCTCGAAACCTGTGTATACCTGTATGTTATATGTATGTTATATGGGATGCCAGACATGGTCAATAACAGAAAAACAAAATTCAAAAATGCCAAAGAAAAATGCAACACAAGATCCTGATTAACTTTGAAGGACAAAATACGTATAGGTCTACGAGGCAATATGTTTACTACTAGATCTTCTGCGGCTTGAATCTAAATTAATTAATTAATCTTTATTCGAATAATGCATTATTCTGTTGATAATTGGTCCTTCTATTGCTTTTCCACTTAATGAGGATGATTGGCCTGAATTTGAATGGGTTATATTCTTTTCCTGGTTTTACGATTTGTATAGTTTTTGCTATTTTCCACCTTATGGGAAAATACTCTTTATACAGTATTTGCATGAGTTTTGGAACATTTTGGAAGATTCGCAATAATATTTCGCTTGTTATGCCATTTATTTTTTGGGACCTTCTTGTGGTAAAAATGGCTGTTTTCTTCTTGAATAAATTATCATAAATGTTTTTGTCTTCTCAGTATCCAGCTTTATATTTCAAGATATTTTCTTTGTCTTTTGGATTAAGATATTACAATATTGTCACACCCTCCGGGGAGAATGAGGGAGACGTAACTCAAACGATAGAGCTATGTTTAACAATGTCTTTCCTTGATACTAACATAGCTGTATAAGATGGGGCAGTTAACAATACTATACAATCATCTTACCCTTTGGAAAATGTGGCGGACGCTACTTGGTACCCAAAATTCCTAGCTAAGAGCGCCTCTATAACCATAGCCTTCTAACTCGTCTCCGTCACCAACGAGGCATGTAGAGAGAAGCAGGGAAGATGAAAGAGAAGAAAAGAGAGGGAACCCACTTGTCTGTCCTTTATAAAAACCTTCAAACTCTAGAGTAGTTTACCAATTGTTACAACATCTGACTACAATTGTATTTACTGTAGCCAATGCCGGTAATACACGGGAGGGGGGCTAGCGAGTGTCTCCTTACTTTGCTATTTCTACTAGGAAACAAGTTTCGTGTTACAATTCCAGACCCTGCTAACCTACTTTTTTGCTGAAAGTTAGCCAATGTCTCAAAGGAGTTTTCATTTACTGTTCCCATTAACGAAAACTTGTTTAATAAAATGTTTTTAATTATTTTCACAGTAAGGCTGCGTATGCGACAATATGGTTTCTAATTTTTCCTTTGTATTTGTTGAGAATGATTAATTTGATTATTAAGGGCGATTATTATTAGTATATTATAATTATTTTATTTCACTATTCATACTATTATAAATTTTTATATCTTCAGTTCACAGTAACCTTTTGAGTACTCGCAACGTCTTTAACGCTAAGAGCGCCAGCCATACCAGTCGGTCGAGATGGTCTAATGGTAACCATACTTGCAAATCCAAATTCGCGGGTTCAATCCCAGCCAGGTTCGATGGATTTTTGGGCTAAAAATCCTATGTACGGCTTCCTTCGGAAGGGAAGTAAAGCCGTGGTTCCCGTGTCGTACATTTACGGCACGATAAAGACCCTCAAGCCTGAAAGAAGAAGCCTCTGAGCAAAATTTGTCGGCCGTTTCACGCCTTGAATTGAATGGAACGCTGATGACCTGAGATGTTAAAGAGCGTCTATAAATAAAACAAATCAACAATAACACAATGCCATCTATTAAGCACTATCAACGCATCTTAAAATGTATCCATGCGCGAGGGTGTGGCTTTTATTTCATGAAATGTTGTAAATTTGGTGTGAAACTCCTTGTAAATATTCAGTGAATAAATTATATTACTTTTAAATAATTTTGAGTATGTGTAATACCAATTAGAGTTTTTTGTATGAGTAATATTGTTTCATTCAATTTACAGTGATTAATAAACAAGGTAACCTCTATGTAATTTTTTTTTAGATGTAGCGTTCATTCCTAGGAAATTAAGCTGCAGCAATAATTCCTGTAACTGGGAGGAAATGCTCGGGCACTTACCTAGATTAAAGTGTGCTCGGGAATCATCCTGTCAGGGTTTATTCTCTTCTCAGTAATTGGACGACTTGTCTTGAGATTTTATTGCTGATCTCAAATAAAACTGTTTCTGTCAATCTCTAAAGAAGAGATGAACGAGCTTTAGTAACAAATGTTTTCCTTCACATTTTTTGTCACTGTATCAATATTTAATATATTCTATTAAGATCTATATTTCATTCCAAGCTAATTTTGTTATCCACTTAAATTAATCTTCTCGTTTTGCCAAAGAAAGGTATTTTGTTAAACGAAACACGTCTAATATTTTTATGTCGATCACACTGACAACATCTACAAGCTGGAACGGTAAATATCGCCCACGCCTTGGTTGACAATTTTGGAACTGGATTTATTGTGTGGATGGTTGATTGATTTTTTAATCAGACAATTAAATGCTCTTCTTGTCTTGCCTCGGCTCTCGGAGTCATGAGTTAGATGCTTCCTGGTTCCAATGCAGAGGAAAGGGCTGTCATGGAAATTTTGGACTGTTTTTAATGACTTAAAGTCATTAGGGAGGAAGGAGAATGTTCACAGCAATAATGAAGTTTGGCTGTGATTGAACATTTGATTTATTAGTCAATGTGGAAGGTTCTGTTAGATGCTGGGCTTCGTCGGATTATAGTTCGCTGTATTCACTCGCGTATTTATTCACTTTGACACAATGGTGACTATTCTTACTATTACGTTGCACTGTCTGACTCTCACTGATCGAACGATTTACTTTGACTCTTCGCGACGGTTTAATTATTCTGCTATGACACTGAATAACTGATGCAGATTCTGGCTAATTGCCACTCTTGTTACTACCGTTAACGCTGTTACTTCTGTTACTCTATCGCGACTCCTAAACTTCTGTTACCAATGCTTCCTCCCGCGAGTGTCTCAAAACTTCAAAATAAAACAATCCAGAATAATAATCAAGAATAACCTAGAATGACCAACTTCTGATTCTATAATATCCGCCATTCCTCTCGCCAAATTAAATTCCCTCATTCATTATCCTATTCCTAAGTTATATGTTCACCATTGACTATCTTAAAATATTTATTGTATCGCTAAGTTCTTCTCATTCGTTGATTTTAATTCGATGCCCATTGGCTAATTATTTTGCCCCTTCTGATCTACAATATCTTCCCACAAGCCTGAAGTTTCCAAGAACAGCTGTCATAAATTTCGGCACTTTCCTTACATGTTGATTTCTAAAGTAACATCTTTTTCCTCCCTTAGTTATAGATTGCCAAATGTTCTCAGAGATAATGCACGCATTTTCCCCATTTACTTTAGCAAACATGTGCTTGTATAGGCGGCATAATACTTTGTAGCCCCCCGGCTTGCCTGTAATAAAACATTTTTCGTCTCCGTTCTGACATTTTCCTACCCTTTCAACATTTTGCTATATCTAATTGTGTTCAAATTCTGTCCCGTTACGGCCATGTATTTTTCTTACTGCGAACTTCTTCTAGGTTTTCACATGGGCAGAAATTTTCGTGACCTGACAAAGGAATATTTTACCCTTTTGTATTTCACATTAATGAAGGGTCAGCGGACGAGCTATCAGTCAGGTACATATCTCTGTCTCTTTCTCACATCTTTTACCTAAATGTATACAAAGCCCTTTTGTAAATTACAGTTACATGCCAAATGACATACATATAAAGTACAAGTCTTAAATTATATTAATCCCTGTTAAGCCTACCTCAAAGTTATTTCATTATAGCATATACATAATAAATATCCTTGTCAAACCAATACTTTTATAAGTATAACTCTGCACCCTCACGTTATTAATTTAATAAAGATAGCCTTATTTTCGGCTGCAAAGCACATTAATCAGAGTTAGCGTTCGACTCCACACAGTGTCTGTTAATCCCGACTTTGCTCCATGCATAAATAGGATCGTTCTATGTTATTTTGTTAATAATTTTAATTGAACCCCGTCCATCACTAAGCTCGGCCCTTTTGAAACCGTCGCGCCTCTATGATAGTGCAGGAATATACTTGGAGCGTCTCTGGAGCAGAAATATAAAGCTCTTCCACAATTCTGTTATTAAAAAAAAAATCATAAAATGCCCCTCTGAATGCAAATTACATTATTCGCCATCTCCCACGGTGTAGAGGGCAGACCGTGTGAGCACGGACTCATTTTCCTGTGCGAAATGATACTGCTGATGCTTATCACAGCGGATGCTTCATAGACTAGTCCGAGCAGCAGCATAATGAAAGGTATTACGCATGCGCACACTGTCGTACCCTGTTTCACCTTAACACGGGCGGGTAGTGGTAAATTTATTTGGAGGTATTTACCAGTCACATGAAAATCCTTCCCTAGTACAGCAGTAGGATCGAATAGATTGCGCTGCAGTCTGTAACTAAGAAGTATTCACGATGAACCAAATATAAGTGCAAGGAAAATGTAAGCTCGCTTATATAAATATAGTTTTGTTAAGGATTGGTTTATTTTTTGCATATTTTGTTACATTGTTTCTTTCCCCACATAGCTGTCACGTATTTTTGATATTGGGCTCTAGTAGGGGTTTTGGTTTTGCCTCTTTGAGGAGATCCTATTCCCGTTATATTTTCAAAACATGCATTAGTAGATAGATAATATATTTTGCATTCCATACAATCATTTGAAGCATGTATGTTAAGTAGTTACGAGGGTAGGTGCATAAATTTCCGGCCTCGCTGATAAAGATTATTGCTTTCATAAAACGCTTAACTGGTGTCATATTTTATCTGTTAAGTAAATAATTGCAGCTGTAACTTCCGTTCTGCTCTGTTCAGTTGTTCAGATATAGTTGCATAAAGAAGGCTATATGTAAAAGATTGTGCCATGTTCAAAATGGAGTTTCGAGCTGTTATAAAATTCTTCACAAAAGAAGGACCTACTCCTAGTGAAATTAAACAGCGATTGGACGGTATACATGGGAAAGCATCCCCCGCATATTCTACCGTAAAACAATGGGCTAAATTTTTTCCAGTGAGTCGAGAAATCACTGAACACGAAGAGCGTGCAGCTGGACCCTTGGAGGTGCTCACTCCTGAAAACACCGCTCTTGTAGAAGGACAAATTATGGAAGACTAACGGCTCAAAATTACAAAAAAAGCAGCAAGGTTCGGCTTTCTAAAACAACAGTCCTTCGAATTATTCATGAACATTTAAACATGAATAAGGTTAGTGCAAATGGGTGCCTAGACTTCTTTCCTCAGTCCAAAAGCAGTAACAAGTCATTTGTTGGCAGGTATTTTTGGAGCTCTGCCGTGGCAACGAAAGAGAAGTTCTGCAAACCATTGTTAAAGGAGATGAAACTATGGTCCTGTACTATCACCACTGTCCAAAAGAGAATCAATGGAGTGGCGTAAACCTGGCGAAGCACCGCCTCTAAAGGCTAAGGTCACAAAATCAACCAAGAAGATCATAGCCGCAATATTTTAGGACTGTGAAGGAATATTCTTCATTGACCTAAAGGAGAGGACACCGCAATAAATGGGGAGTACTATGCTGTCCTACTGCACAGACTACGTGCTTTCATCAAAGAGAAAAGGCGAGGAAAGCTGAATGGTGACGGGAGTCTTTTTCACCACAACGCGACTTTGCACACGGCTCTTGTTCCAAAGGAAACTGTGAAGAAATGTTACTGCAAGGAGATCAACCATCCACCTATAGCCCAGATCTGCTCCCGGTGACTAATTCCTCTCCTCATAACTCAAGAAGGACCTTCGAGGAAGGAAATTTAAGTGTGACGAAGAAGTGATGGATATGTTTATACCCATTTTGCAGACAAGACCTCTGATTATTTGGCGAAGGGGAATTAAAATGTTAATTCAAAGATGTGAGAAGTGTGTTGCAATGAATAGTAACTATATTAAAAAGTGAAATATGTTTTTGATCTTTATCATACCTAGAAAATGGTTAGGTCGTAAACTTATTGACCTACCCTCGTACCTTTCTAAAACTGCATAAAAGATGAAAAATAGCCCTCAGGAGGAAGTCTGTGGACTAATTTCACTCTAATTGACTGCTTCTTCACATCCAGCACAGATATATGACACCATGTTTTTACCCCTTCTTCTCCTCCGTTTTCTTCCAAAAATTTTCCATTGCACAAAAAGCACTCTCTGCGTACTCCACCTATGACAACGGTTCTCTACCTCAGTGCTGTCAGTAGGAATGGAACATGATCATCAGAAACTACAAATTCGTCACATTTAACACGAAACGTTCTTTTCTTCCTTTCTCTGGCATTTTTCGCCTTATTCTGTGCATCAGGAAGTGACCAGCTCTGTATTTCTTGGCCCTGCGTTTCTTCTCTCTCTGTGCCAAATTCCTTTTACATTCCCAAATATGGAGGGGTGGTATATTTCCATCACCGCTATATTACACTATAACCTAAAAGAAATATTTTATACTGGATATGCAGATTTTCAAAAATTTAATAGAACTAAATGATGTACTACATTTCTGGAAGCACAGGATCCTGAGTAGTAAACAAATTATAACATAATATACTCGTAGTTCTTTACATATAAACAATGACTTCGTTAATCCGAAAAACAGACAATCACACAATGTGTCTGCAATTCTTGTAGGAAAACCTCAGCAGCACAACTGACATGTCGGTCAAGATAAGAACAATTTGAAATAGCATTCGTTATATGTCAGCATAATAAGAGGGGTGCCATATTACAAGCAGGAGCCATCTTCAACTATAATTAAATAAAGGAAAAGACTGGTCTCTTGTCAAAACTGCAAAACTGAAATGTGCTCATTGTCCTCTCCATATGAAAAAGTCTCCAGTGAGCTTCCGACGCTATAGTAGGATTTCAGCGATTGCTAAATTAATTTTTAACTCTTATGTTATTAGAAGAGGCCCGAATAAATATCGGATCCCTTTCTTTAAAGTAATGATTGCTTGGAAAATTTCAGCCAAGCAATTACCAAGGAGAATTTAATAATAAATATGAATGAATATTTTCCTATAGAGGGCAAAATGACAGTTGAAAAACACCGCCGTGAAGTAAGAAACTGCAATATAATTTGGAGGTGAAATTCAAGGTTTGGTCCAACAAAAACATATTTTGTTTCCAGGTTTGGAGTTTTTAATGTGCTCTAAATCTACGACACGGAACCTTCGGCTTAGAGCCCCTTCCGGAGAACTTGTGCTAGAGATTTTCACATTTAAAAAAAAAAAAAAAATTTAGATCGGTGCTGGTGGTATAGTGCAACCATACTTGCCTCCTGAAGCCAAGATCGCGGGTTCGATCCCGGCCAGGATCGATGGATTTTTTCGGGCGTAAAAAGTCTAAGTATGGCTTCCTTCGGAAGGGAAGTAAAGCCGTGGGTCCCGTGTCGTACATTTATGGCACGATAAAGAACCTCAAGCCTGAAAGAAGAGGCCTCTGAGCAAAATTTGTCGGCCATTGCAGTTTGAATGGGACGCTGATGACCTGAGATGTTAAAGAGCGTCCGTAAATAAACTAAATAATAATAATAAATCAAACATTGTCAATTTAGAAATATATATTTATAATTGTTTTTCTTTGAAAGAGGTATTGTTTGTTGACAACAGGTTTATGTCTATAAACCCAAAGATAAATGACTTATTCTTTATTATGCAATGTTAATCCTTAAAGATTTTGGAATGTGATTTGTTACACATTTCCCTTCCTTGAACCAAGCAATCCCAAATTTAAATCACTATGCTGTAGTGGTTTTCTTTCCAACTTTTTTTAATGTCGATCTAATTAAGTTCCGTAAATAACGTTCTTTAATAACCGGACTTTCTTGCATAAATATGTTTTCTTGACAATTTGGAGATGTTAAGGTACCAGTAGACGATGGTGAGTGGCTCCTTTTTCCAGTAGGAGATAGTCTAGTAATTAAATATGCGTTGAATAAAATAACTAAAAGCAACTTTCTTGCACTAATATACCTACTGACTAAAATGACGATTTTTAATTTCAATGCTGGGATTTTAACTGGGACATAATAACCCAGTTGTGTGTGTTATATTTATGTATTAAGTATTGAGCCGATGAACATAATGTGGGACAGTCCCGTAGTCGTTAAACCATCCTCATAGACAGGCACACCAAATATGGATAGTATGTGATGGTGACATATTAAAATATCTTCCATTAAAGTGCATTTCAAAACCCAGCTAGAAATATTCCTTGATTGTTCGATATGCAGTGATACCGAGAAATAATTCTGCTGTGCAAGGTGTGCCAATTCGTGCGTAAACTTGCACAGGACAGAATTTAACGTAGCGTGACCTACCTCCGGGTTAATCCGAAGCAATCGAGTGACGCGGAAGAGGTTCCCGAAATTTCACTGCTGGTATTTTCGGATAGATATGCATTCATGTGTTACAGTAACTTCGCACTAGTAGATTTAAAGCTAAAAATTCCGTTTAAGTAATTTTATTGTAGACCTTTAGCAGTTTTCACTTGAGCGACCTGAGGAAAGTTGGCAGTTATGCAATGTATTTAACCCTACATTGGTCGCACCCATTATTGCAACACGTGTGGCAATTATCTAGAGTGAATTAGTTCTATTAAAGCATGTTTTGTTAAATACATGACATTGTCTGATATGTTTGTCAACAATAACGATTATTACATAATTTATGTACATTCTTACAGTAAACATAGCATTAGAAATAAAAGGAAACATGTTAACATGTAGCTAAGGAATATATGCACTCTGGCTGTATATAAGAATACAGTAGAATATGGTTTCAGTTTTAAATTATAACATAGCACTAAAATAATTCACTCACTTGGTTTACATGTTAAATATGAAAATCAGCCAACTAGCTGCTTTGTTGGGATAGAACATTATAGCAAATATGTGTAAAATGTTACAATGGGAATACAGTCGTATTATGTAACAAAAGCAATGTAACAATTTGCAGAGTATACATAATAGCTACATATATGCTTTAATTGTAGCAAAATGACTTATACAGTCTAATTGTCAGACAAACACAATAGACACACATTCAGAATCATTATTTTCTTCTTCCACGTCTATTTCCTTTAACCAATGATTTAGATCATTCGATAGCTGAGACATACGAGGGTAGGTCCATAAGTTTCCGGCCTCGCCGATAAGGAATATCCCCTTCACAATATCCTTATATGGTGTCATGCCTTATCTGTTAAGTAAATAATTGCAGCTGTAACTTCAGATCCGCTGTGTTCATTTGTTCAGATATAGTTGCATAAAGAAGACTATGTGTAGAATATTGTGACATGTTCAAAATGGGGTTTAGAGCTGTTACTAAATAAGGATAAATAGGGTAAGAAATAAATCTAACATTGGAAGATATTGCACAACAAGAAATAATTACTAGTTTAGGTGAAAAGAGTTCATTGAGACTTAATAGAAGAATAAAATAGTATGGGTAGGGAAAAATATATAGAACAATGTGATAAGGCAGGTAGAGAATGATTTTCTTAGGATAGAACTGGAGTTATGAATTTAAAAGGATTAGAATATGATAAAAGAATAGGAAATTTCATGATGTGTAGAGAAACCAATACAAATTTTCATTGTTTATTATATTGTAATTAAACAAAGTTATGGAGAGAAACGGTTTGGAAAAAAATGGGAAAATTTAGTTGGGGAAATTTTAATTAGGAAGATTGTAACTATAAAAAGAAGAAGAATGGGGAACTATTTAGATAAAGTTAGAGAAAAATGGATAAGAATGACGAAGAGGAGGAGGGAAGGAAATGTAGAAAGAAGTGCAACCTTGGAAGTATAATAATTTATGGATTTACAGTTTATTTAGGGAAGGTGAGGGAGAAATGATAAAGAATGGTCAGATAGTTAATGATTGATAAATTATATGACGAGGGATTGGAAGTAAATTAGCATTTAAAATATGATTATTATACATTAATAACCTGGGTGTTAGTGTGTGTATAGTCCTAAGGAAATAAGTAGCTCACAAGTATAGGATAATGATTGGATGCAGTGTTTAGAATTAAAATAGTGTAATAGAGTCATAATGATATGTACTAATTTTATATTGCCATTTAGTATTATGGAATTGACGAAGACATAGACGTTATTGTAATATTTAAATTTGTATGTTGATGTAAAGAGAAATAAATTCAATTCAATCAATTCAATTCATATACTAGCAACATTTTTTCATAATTTATTTCTCCAAGGCCGTAAGAAATGTAGAAAAAGTGTGGACACTTTTACTATCCACATTGAGATCTATTACAGCTCTCTTCCCTTCTATTGCATACTTGATAATAGAACGAAATATGATTCACAATTCCAGTTATCAAATTATGGCGTTCTACTGCTGCAGTGTTAAAATGTAAAGAGAAAATAATAAGAGAAACACGATGCAAGCAGAACAATCTTAGATATTTATCAGTCTACAGGCACAGATGGGATACAATCAAGGAAAGAATTTAAAAACGCTTACAAAATAAAACAAAAAATTGAATAAGCACGTTCATAAACAGCACATTGATAAACAGAGACCGGCATCAAGAGACAGATGCATGAACTATACACCCCCAAAGGAAAAATGATTCCAGATGTATTTTCGGGACTGTCGAAACATGTGAAAAATGCAAAGAATCCAGCCACTTGATTGATTTGTTTTATTTATGGACGCTCTTTAACATCTCAGGTCATCAGCGTCCCATTCAATTCAGGGAGTGAAACGACAAATTTTGCTCAGAAGCCTCTTCTTTTTGGTTCTTTTTCGTGCCGTAAATGTACGACACGGGACCCACGGCTTTACTTCCCTTCCGAAGAAGCCATAGTTAGGATTTTTACGCCCGAAGAAATCCATCGACCCTGGCCGGGAATGAACCTGCGATCTTGGGTTTAGGAGGCAAAGCATGGCTACCTCTAGACCACTAGGACCGACTTTCGCCAATTCCATATATATTTGAAATATATATACATAAAGGTATATATATATATATAAAATAAAAATAAAGTAACACTATTAACAATGTAACAAATTAACAGTAATTATAATAGTAGAAAAGGATAAAACACTAAGAAAAAGTCACACTTGAGATCGCTATACTTCGAACTCGTGGAGTCCTTCTATGGAAAGAAGACAAGTGACGGTGATAAAAGTAAATATTGAGTATCGAAGGTAACGTTATGCATGGAAACAGATGAAACTAGAAATGAGAGTGGGGGGAGGGAATTAATACGTAAGATTTAAACCAGGTGGTATACGCGCTTTATGTAAAAATATAGCTGCCATTTCTCTATCTCTGAGTAAACTTTCAGAGCATTGTGTAGGTAACGCATCAATAAGTGTTAGATTAAAAGCATCATCAAAATCCTTACAGTGAGATAAGGCATGTTGGGCAACCGGCAAGGGAGACTTGGTTTTAACAGAACGTTTATGATTGTTCATGCGTAGCGAAACAACAGTAGAAGTTAAACCAATAGAAAATGTTTTGCAAAGTTTACAAGATAGCATATATACGACGTTCTTGGAAGAACAAGTAGCAAATGAAATGTTAAATTCTCTGGATAAATTAGGGCTGTGGAATGAATGGCAACGCATAATTAACGCACAGCTTTTACATTTAGGGCATAATCATTTAAAGATGAGTGCATTAACAAAGTATCATGACATTCTTTCAAAATAGGTCTGCTGCTTTCAATTCCAGGCACGTAAGTAGTAACAAGGTTAATGAAGTTCTTATTAGAAGTTTTAGGTTTGCATTGGAAAGTTTTGTGCGCTGGGATTATACGGGATTTTAAAAGAGAGGAAGGATATTTTTGGTCTTGGAACTTTTGAGCTAAGTTTTTGATATACTTGTCAAGAGATGAAAAGTTGTTACAAAGACGATGACCCCGGATTGAAAGAGAAAAAGGAATAGATCTTTTGATTTGCAAGGGATGACAGCTATCAAAATGAAGATACTGTTGTAAATTTGTAGGCTTAATGTGCACAGACGTAAGAAAAGGGCGTTTACATAAAGAAATATCAAGATCTAGGAACATAGCAGCATTGGGAGAGACAGAAGAAGTGAACTTTAACTGAAAATTTAGAGTAGGGATTAGTAAGGAACTGATCGAGAGATTCTGAGCCATGAGTCCAAAGCACGAATATATCAGCAATATATCTCAGCCATAATAATGATGCCAAAGGTTCTGACTTAAGAAATTCCTCCTCTAAGCGAGCCATAAAAAGATTGGCATAAGACGGTGTCATTCTGGTGCCCATCGCAGTACCTTTAATTTGTAGATAATGTTTATTATCAAATTAAACGCATTGCGAGTGAGGACTAGACAAGCAAGATGACAAATAAAATCTGTGGATGGGGTATGTGGAGGTGCTCGAAAGTCCAAGAAATGTCTAACAGCAGCTAATCCTTCATAATGGGGGATGTTAGTATAGAGTGACGTCACATAGATAGTGGCCAGAAGTATATTAGAATGTGCCGAAGGGTCAACTTTCTTTAGCAAACTCAAAAACTGGATATAGGATGGCCTAGATGTAACAAATGACTGTAACCAACAATCTACTAGAGCGGAAATACGTTCAGTGGGGAATCGTAGCTGGCTACTATCGGGCGGCCTGGACAGTTCTTTTTATGAATTTTAGGGAGAAAATGTATGGTGGGAGTACGAGGGATATGAGTAAGAAGAGTGATATCTTGGGAACTAAGTCCTTCAGCTGTGCCAGAAGATGCAATAAAAGAAGCTATTTCTTCGTTAAACTTGACTGTAGGGTCGGAAGACAAAAGTTCATAATAAGTGACATTCTCAAACTGTCGGTAAGCTTCAGCATTGTAAGAAGAAATGTCCTGTAGTACTATTGAGGACCCTGTATCAGCTGGAAGAATAATAACATCAGGATTATTGGATAGTTTTAAGTGCTGATTTTATTCTTTTCTAGTATTATAATTACTGTTAATTTGTTACATTATATATATCTCCAAGTAGAATAACAGTATACTTATGCCGCAAGTTGACGCAGACTCCAAGAAAAGAATGGGGGTATGTACCTTTGGTTTCTAAAAACTATACAAAACTGGGCTATGACGTAGCATTTTGGTTCAAGGTGGCATAATGTACCAATTTGAACATTACATTAAGTTTATCGATGGTGTATGCTCGAATCTCGGTTTGTTTACATTAAATGAAATTGAATTTTATTGAAATTTATTGAAAGTTCTAAGGAAGGAAGGAACTACAAGGAGTCTCCACCTATCTGGCCCAGACCATTTTAGTTGCACCTCCTTGTGATTTCAAAAAGTTTAATACAGTGATGATCTTATACTAATCCTTTATCTAAACTCTAAATAAATAAAATACAAAATGTCCACCTAGAGTGAGTGCATCAGACCCCGGTTCCCGGTTCATCAGCAGTAGCCTACTGGAATTCCAGGGGACTAGGCTCTGACCCAACCCAGGAGACTAAATTGAAAAATTTCAATTACTGTACCTATAACATTATTTTTTTAGCTGGATTCTACAAACTACTAATTATTTTATTTCTCAAATGCTAACTATAGTGGTATATGTATTCACTTTTTAGAGCAATTTCCAATATCCCAAGCTCAATTATTAATAAATTTAATATAATTTCACTCACAACGATTGCCAGACCAACAACATTTTTCATAACCACACAGGTTATTCTTTATCATCTAAAATGTATCTAAATTAAATATCTATCAACTGACCATTTCCATTTCATTTTTACCTTACGTAGAAACTCCCCTAATTTGGGTATCTGTTCATGGTCTTCAAAAACCCTCCTCAATACAATTCCTTTATTCCTCATTAATCAGTTCTTACTAATTAAACTTTCCCTCGAAACATAATATGAATTTCATCTTCCTTCTCCCCACAGGTGGGACACATTCCTGGAATAACATCTCCCCTCATTCCCCTTAATTTCCATACACCTAATCGAAACCATACACCTTCTCTTCGTTTTTCTTGCAAATTAATATATACTTCTCCTTTTCTGGGTCAACTTTTAATTCCTTATAATATTCTAATGAACATTAAATGATGTATCACACTTGCCTTCAATTGACTTACATCATATCAGAGGAGGAGAAAACTTATTGACCAGTAGATTTGGTCTCAGCTCTATTAATACTTCTGTTTTGTGCTGATATTTGCATGAATGGAGGCCCAAGCATCTTTGAAACTGAAAATAAGCCAGTAATTCAGAGCACAATTGCTCAAAATGATATCTTAAAGTTATTTGAACATTTTCTCTGTAGAAATAAAATGTTAATCCTCTTTTGATTCAAAGTTCTTTTGCGCTTTTTTGGATTTGTTAGTCATGATATATTAATGCAGATAAAGGGTTGTTTCGCATCATCTTATTTTTAAAGCCTAGAGGAGAAAACTTTGGAGGCTAAGTGGACCCTTAGCATGAAATGTGATCTAATAAAACGTGGAAATAATAAGTCCTTCCGCAAATGTTGAGCGCGGTCCCTTTTAGATATATAAATAATATCATAAAACAATAAAAACAGTATAGAACATAGGACAACTACTAGAAAAGCCAGAGTTATAATTTATAATCATCATGATTGTGCTTCTGGGCTAAAAGAAACTACAATAAGAATGCAAGTCCGAAAAGGAAAACAAAAGCTTTCGTATCTTTCTCATTTCACTACTTTATACCTCCCCATCCCCATTTCTATGTCTCCCTCTCTTTTCTATTTTACTTTCTTTCTGTAAGAATGAATGTATGCGAAAGTATATTTCGAGGCTCTTTCTCTGAAACGCAAAGAACCACATATTATTACATTTGACGTCACAATTCACGGACTAATGAGTAAATTCAAAATGCAAATGGAACTCATTATAAAGTACTACAATCCTTTTATTCTTCTTCCTACTGGCCAAAATACGGATATTCTTCCCTCTTGCTCACACCACTGTACTATCTCCATGCGGTTCGTGCAATGCAGCACTGAAACACATGACCTTCAGTCGTCTGAAAAGTGGGAAGAAAGAATTGAGGAAGCTTGGAAGATAAAGTAAAGAGAATACCATAAAACATGGAATGAACGATTCACACTATCCTCCCTGACTGAAGATTTTTTTCAGTTTTCTGCAATGCACATCAAACACAAATGCCGACGAGGTAATCTAAGCCTAGGTCTGGAGCCCTAGCTCTCCCTTCCTGCTCACCTGGCCACGTTAGTATGGTACACCGAGCTGGCCTTGTTTGCCTTGTTTCGACAAGGGCTTGGGCATTTTTCATCAGTATCTCGGATAGAATGTAGTTATTAAACATTTTATGATAAAGTTCTTGTTACGTTGTATTATATTGGCTTGAAATTTCCTTTCTTGTAGCTTTCTGACAGCAAGGAACGTGCATTTGTAAGTCAAGTTAATGAAGTTATTACAATAAATGATACAATTTAAAGCTTTATTCATTGTTAAAACAGCAACTTTTTTCACAAAATGCTTGGATCTCAGCTTTTATTTGCAGATACTTGATTAAGCAAACTATAGGAAATGTTGCAAAGATTTAAAGATTCAAAATTAGCATGATTTATGGCTTCAAAACTTCAAATTTAATAAGTCAAGTGTTTTATTATTATTTACATTATAAATTACTAAAATACTTTTACACTTTATTTGTTTAAAGTTGATTTCTGATTTTCAACAATTTATATTTTACTGTTATATTATTATTGTTCAGTAAGTTATACTGAATTATTGTTCACAGTGTTAAAAAGTTTAAATTCTTCTTATTCTCCTATTAGCAAAGAAAGATACCTTTGCCTGGCCGATTCCGAGATTTTTCTTCCAGCTTTTTTCTAAGTAAACAATTTTCTTGGGATCATGGAAAGATCCCGAATTCAGTCATTAAATTATTTTATCTGTGACATGGTACAACATCCCTCATACATCATAGGAACTATTTATTTCTTCGAGAATGCCTTAACACCGAAAATCTAATACATAGTTTGGAATGAATGAATGAATGGTGTTTAACGCCCGTTTTTGCTACAGTGGCACCACAGGCGGTGACACTGATGATACATGATATGATATATTGGGAAAGGATTTACTTTTAAGGAAGGAATCGTTCCAGGCCTAAGTTTGGGGTACCTCTTCGGCGTTTGCCATTTATTCAGGACTGAGGAAAACCTGGAAAAAATCTCAGTCAGGGAGGACGGTCCTGGCGGTATTCGAACCCAGACCTCCCGCTCAAGAGTCCGCGCCTTAGCGACCTCGGCCACCCGTGGCGGCTACACATACATAGTTTGGGGTGCTGTATTATACTATATACTATACTGAACTGTATACTTTATTTTTGAATGCTACCACATGATGATAACCGCACAAATATTTAGTGTATTGTCGAAACTGTTCAACGATGGTAGCGAGTAAAATAGTGCAACTGTCTTATTTCAAAGTAGCTTTCCTTTGTTCAAAAAACGCATGAGAGTGTCGTGCAAAATAGTGTGAAGCATGGGGTAATCGTGTTGTCATGTTGTACAGTAGCAAAACAGGTTATGATTTTCAAATCTGGACGCGTATCAGCTGCAGATTTGCCTCGCATTGGACATGGCGCCTCCATGGCAGTAATAGACCAGTGATTAGTGTATCATAAATGCTGGACTATGGGGAAGTTATGTATTAACGTTTCAATGGTTTTCCTGTTTTATAGCAGGATTTACACATGCACAAGAAATCTGCCAGATTGGCGTCATACCAATTAATTGGCGAACAGCAGTGAACTCGTTACAGTTGGCGTCATCTCCATATGGAGCGATTTAATCCGAAAGGTGAAGCTCAGTCGAATCATTGAAGCTGGGTTAGAATTAATGAATCAACTCGAGCATATGAGTCATGGTGTTCCTTATCTGTCAACAGTTGGTGCTGGTGATATAGTGGTAACAATATTTGCTTCCTAGACACAAAGTCTCCGGTCAAGCCTGGCTGCAGTCGATGGCGTTTTAGGGCGTAAAAAGCATAAGTATGACATCCTTTGGAAGATAAGTAAAGTCGTTGGTTCCGTGTCGTAGATTTACGGAACATAAAAGAACCTCAGGCCTGAAAGATCAAAATTTATCGTCCGTTTCAGGTCCCGAATTGAATGGGACGCTAACTACCTAAGAAGTTAAAAATAAACCTAACCTAACCTAACCTAACCTAACTTATCTGCCATGTTCTTCAAGATAGTACTCTGAACGTCCCATATTACAAGAGATTTCTGCAGTGCCAACGGCGTCGTACAGTTCGGGAAAAACAGTCAAAACTACTGGACAATGACTTTGCGTGATGATATTGATGGGATGTTTTGCAACATTTGTCTTGTTCGCCTGATCTAAACCCACATGACTTTGTTAAAATTTGTTAACTTATTTTTAAATTAAGTGAAACTTTGTTAACTTATTTTGAATTTTAATATACATATATTTATTTAAAAAAGTGAAGCGCAACCAATAAACAATCGAATTCATTTCGTCTCATTCAGTTTATTTTGAAAAAATACTATCATTTTATATATAGTATCTTTAAATCTTTGTATACACCTCAGTTAGCTGTCTAAATGTTTCTAAGTGATATGCGTTGTAAACAAAAGGTGTAGGTTACTTTCTTCCGGCGGAAAATGGGACAAGGTGTATTTAAGAACTATTCACAGAAAGATGCACGGATTGAAGAACTATCAGCTCGAGGGCAGGATGTCATCTTTGGTAGAAAGTGGAGGTACTAAGGCTATTAGTGGCCGCAAACTGCAGTCACACGCCTGCAATAATAGAATATGCCAATATTCTTATTCGAGATGATTGGCGAATTGCAATCAAATAACTCCCTATTCAAATTTATATATTGTCGGAGTGTCATGTAATCACCAACCAGTTATATGTACTGTTTAAAGATTTTGCAAAATGGACTTCCCATAACAAATTGCCGGTCATTTGTTAGAGTTGCATAATCGTTAGGGGCTGAGGTGATTCTTTGTAGTTCATCATTGTAACGCAGTATTAAATCTGGTGTAAAAATAACAACTTCAGACAGTCAATTAATTTGTAAGCTCTTCTGGGATTATGAGTTTGACTATTTCACTTATGAGACGTCGTCTTAAAATCGACCAATGAAACGAAACAAAATTTTGAACTTTGACCAATCACAGCCCGATGTCGCAGTGAAATTATCGAAAAAAAAAAAAAAATAATCCAGTCCGTTTTATCTCGCAACATGCATTTGTCTTGTGGTCAGTGTAGCCAACTCTATACCTCCACTATATAATTCCTGAACACGCATCATTGACCACTTTTCTGTGTTTTCTGTAATTGTAAATTTAACTAACTTAATGTGTATTTACTCAAGCAAATGTTTTTGCGTATTCAGCCAAACAGTCTGAAATCATTTTGTAAATTATGTAACAATGTCTGCCTAAGCAACCTTAAATCTTAATAAACAGAATGGTAAAATGTTTCCTCTGTTTTGTTTTTCTCATTTTGTATTGGTAAATCGAACAGTAGCGATTATAATATTCGACTTTCGTCTATTTCAGTCTCACGGTTTCTGACTAGGTAGATATCCATAAGTATAATATTTTATACAGTTGTTAATGATCTTGCGCATATTTCGAATATATATAACTTTTATTCTTATTTTATTTATGAAATAGTGCCAAATCCGTATTTGACTCTTCTCTACTTTCGTCTATTTCACGGTTGCTGACTAGGTAGATATTCATAAGTATAATATTTTATACAATTGTTAATGATCTTGCGCATATTTCGAATATATATATATAACTTTTATTCTTATTTTATTTATGAAATAGTGCCAAATCCGTATTTGACTCTTCTCTATTTGCATT
Organism: Metallyticus violacea; assembly: GCA_030762175.1. NCBI lineage: Eukaryota > Metazoa > Arthropoda > Insecta > Mantodea > Metallyticidae > Metallyticus > Metallyticus violacea. Next base: position 153,153,925 of record CM060833.1, read on the forward strand.
ACTGAAGATCTACATTCGTCTGTTCCTAGATGGCTTGAAAAGATTAAGTATTCATAATGGAAATGTACAATTATTACATATTGTATGCCAAGTTTAGAGGAATTATATTTAAATCCTTATTTTATTCGTGAAATAGTCCTAATAAATATCACTCGTGGTTCTGAGCTTTCCAGAATCTCGGACCCTCTTGTGCTATTACTTGTGAAACTCTCGTGTTCAAACAGTTAACTCTTGTGCATATGAGAGGTGTTTCAAAGTGTTTTACAGTAACACGAAGCTACATACATCTTTGCTCCCGAGAATAAATCACTAAACTAGCTGGATATTCCTGCCTCACCATCCTACAGCCCGAAATCATGCATCTTTTAATTTCTATCCCTTAGGTTCTCTAAAATTTACCATATGCGAGAAGTAAGCCGACGATGGCAAAGAAATGATAGTGGCAATAGGAGAATTTTGAGAAATAGGCCTGCGAGGGCACACGGTTGCGAAAAACCACACATTTGCAAGGAGATTATGTTGAAAAAATACCTTTGCTTAACCCGCTAATTGAAGAACAATGTGATGTTTTTGATATTGAAATAAGCGAATCCTATAAGTAAACAAATGCGTGTTTCCCGCGACATATTTATATCGAATAGCCGAACACTTTGACCAGGGATACAGACACGACTTGTTCTTCTCTTCTTTATTTAAACGATCTATTCTTTTAATCGTTAAACGTTCTTTTAAATTGCTATTTTGTGAATATATATATATATATATATATATATATATATATATCAGAGGGAAGGAAAAGTGATTATACATATAAAGGAATAAGGAATAGATAAGTGAACACTTTAAGAATAGAAAGATTAGAGCGATCGAAAGCTTTAAAATCATAAAAAAATAAACATTTTTCATGAACTTGATGCATTATAATAAAAAATTAAAGGAAACTGTTATATTGCACAGATGTTAACCATTCACATCCTTTTTATTGTTTGACTATAATACTAATAGGTGGCTTATGCATTAATATAATAACATAACAATGAAAGTTAGTAATTTAAGAAAGGTAAAATGATACGAAAGGTAAATAGGTATAAATGTAGATTAAGTATTTTAATAGTGTTTAACGCCCGTTTTTACTACTGAGGCATCACAGCGTGGACACTGATAATACATGAGATATGATGATATATTGGGAAAGGATTTTTTTATAGAAAGGAAGCGCTCCAAGCCTAAATTTAGGGTACCTCCCCGGCATTTGCCATTATGAGGACTGAGTAAAACCTGGAAAAAACCTCAGTCAGGGAGGACGGTACTGATGGGAATCGAACCCCGAACCTTGGACTTCTTAACGACTCGCCCAAGTGTAACCTAAGTACTTCCTCATAAAATGTATTTTAAAATTCAAAATGTACGTATTTCCAGAAAATAAAAAGCTCTACCCGGGCAAGAACACTTTACACATATATGACAAATAAATTTCACTAAAGCATTAAACCTCCCCTTATTATTAACCCCGATAAATCATTCAATATCTGTTTCTATAGACACGAGGTAGGAATAAAATGTAAGAGAAATTTAAAAAGAGAATGATGCACCCATTGCAAACGTTTTTTTTTTTTTTTTTTTAATAGTATTTAACGCCCGTTTTTACTACTGAGACACCACAGGCGGTGGAAACTGATGACACATGAGATGAAATGATAAATTGGGAAAGAATTTTTTTTTTAAAGAAGGAAACGTTCCAGGTCTAAGTTTAGGGTACTTCCCCGGCATTTGAAATTTGTGAAGATTGGTAAAACCTGGGAAAAAACCTCAGTCAGGGAGGACGGTCATGGCGGGATTCGAATCCCAGATCTCCTGCTCACGAATCCGCGCCTTAACAACCTTGGCCACCCGTGTCTGTCCGGATATTTCTAAAATCTAAGCTTATTTCGAAAAGTGTGAAATTAACCTAGTGCCTTAAATCATTTCCATGTCCAGGGCCTTTGACTGTAAAAATGTTAGAATTAATTTGAATTTCAGCCAGGCTGTTAACATTTTTCCGCACGTGTGAAAATATCAGCAGTGGCGAAGAATAGTCGTTTAAACGTTCCAGGTCAAACCGCAGATAGAGCGAAGGCCCCCGCCTCTCACATAGTATTTAGGGCTTCTACAGGAAGTGCGAAACTAAATTGACCGTAAAACACATTGTTACTTTCCCGTGAATACCTCAATGTTTAATGCGCGGCGGGAAAGGGCGGAATTTCCGGCCGTCGATAAACCTCTGAACTGTTAATAATACATACCTACGAGAGAGAGAGAGTTGCAACGTGAGGAAGGTTTCGTACATGTATGGAGCAGCTAAGAGGCATTGCGTGAATAGAAGAAGATGCCATAAAGCAACAAGGGAATGTGCAATACCAGCATAACTCACGTACCGAGAAAATGACCTCATAGCAATGAACATTCCCACAAGTTTGTCGGTTCCCATTTTTCACACTTTTACGACGTATTTTGCGGCTTTGAATTACGTGGCCTCTTTGCAGGACGTTGTGGCGAGAGTACCGAAACTAAAATAAAATCAGAGAATAAAATCTAGACCAGGGGTGCGCTGAGTGGCAAACCGTATTCACAATTTCGCCTTCCTTTTAAATTTTGTTGAGCAGAACGTTTCTTAAATTTAACTTTCAATTTCTCTTTGTTATGAAAAATCTTTTCCTGTACAAAGATTATCCAGTGAGCACCGGATTACACCGCATAGCGTATTTTTTATCCTAGGGTAAACACTTGCCACTTCTTGAGTGCACATTATTCCAAGTTAACTTAAAATGAAAGAGTTATGTGATAAAAAGAACTCAAAATATTAATATTCTCAAAATGAAAGCAGTGTTTTCTGCATATGGTTGTTATTTTCTAAAGTTCTGGGACACAACTAGCTAAGAGATAATATTTTATTACCCATTGAGAAGGAAAAACTTTAACACAGGTATTATTTATTATAAATAGGTACTTAAATGCTTCCTACAAATATTAATATTGTAAGTATTTTCTATAACTTGGTCTTTTATGGTTTTGTGGTCCGTTTTACTGCACCTGGCGGTTTGGCAGTTCGAGCATGCCTGGCAAAGCAGATGTAATATCCGCAGCTGATTGATTTCTCACAATTACAATGAAAGTGGACATGTATCTTACGAGAGGAGATATTGGAAATGTTGTTCTGCTACACCAACACGTTTATGAACTTAAATATCAGGACCCGCAGGACAGAAATCGTTATGTGGAGAAGAGTGGGTAGTTAGATGAATTGGGGGGAAAAATTATTGAAAAAGTTTAGTGTTTTGAAAGTAAATATATATGGCTTTAATGTTATGATAAATAAATTAGAATGTACAGGTCATATACAGAAGAGGATGAGGTCCTGTCTCATGGTGCGGCTATCGACGTGCTGAGGCCCTTGGGGGTGTAAAGAGGAACTTTTAGAGAAGCGTCTGCATGGACGATCTTAAAACTCAAACGAAAGTTTTAATACTGTAATATGGGAACACATCCCCCATAACTACTCATGTGTGTGCTACCACTTTAAGACTGGGCGTCCTGAATACTGTGGTCACTTTTAATGATGGTTCTAGCAGCAGAGTTAAAGTGCTGAATCATATAGGTATAAAACTGGAGATAAGTCTTTAAGAAAACACCATTCATGTAATGTAAGCTGAAAACACAGGCAGAAATGATGACCAAACAAGCCAGAGAGGAAAGAAGACTACTAAAACAAAGTAGGGAGATTAAAGGGAGGGCCATTGATAAGGATTGTCGGGCTGGAAAGTTCTGAATTAGTGATTCTCTTATGTTTGTGCATGTTCAACTTTTAACACCAATTTCCCTTAAGTTGATTGTTTAATATTTCAAGTGTTTCTCAGAAACTATTTGAGATGTCTTATTGAAAGTGTACATTTTAATGATAAATACTAGTTTTCAGCATCAATTATGAATCATTCTCTTATATTTTTATTTAAATTGGTTTTATTTAAAAAAATTAAACTTTCTGAACACAACATTACAAACATTTTATTTTAACTAGTATGTGATATATTGATAAAATGTATGCTGAAATTCATCAGAAATGTTGTTTAAGGAAATATATAAACGTTTGATAGTCATAGGTGAAACAGTTTCTGAGAAAAGTTAAAAGAGTGCAAGCTAATTAAAAAAATTAGTGCACACACAATAAAAAATATATTTAAAATTTTATTTCCTACTATGAGCATTAAAATTACTTTAGTTATCTTTATACTGTTGCAAAATTGCATATAATTAGCTGTAGTAGTTTAAAAAATCACAGACTTAAAAAAAAACTACACTCTGAGCACTCGAAATAGGTCTGTAACTATCCAGGTCCCTTAAGTGGTCATATTTCGACGAAAAATAGCAGATATAAGAGATCAAAAACCATTTTAAGCACGATACCCCTTGCATGATTTGAAAATAGATATATTGTGCGCAGCAAATGCATACAGAGAATAGGGCAAATCTTTTTGGAAAATATCATAAATGTATATAAATATATATTATATTTATATTATTTTTTTGGAGAAAGTAGAAAAACAAATCGTATAGAACAAATCCCCACATATTAGAAGAACTGAAACAAATTATCAGGCGAGAAATTTACTAATTAACATTTGAATGACAACTTTCTAGAAAGATGCCATAAATGTGTAGATATAGCAAGACCATATTTTCAACATCTTCCGTTATGGGGTACGAAATTATAATTTTTTTTTTTTGTATTTTTAGTATTTGTGGTTGTAATTGCGAGAACTTGCATCAGTTACGGTGATATTACGTTCGCTTCGCCGCGAGTCACCGCTCAGACTGTCGATCCGCCTGTTACCGTAAACGGGTCACAAACCATAAAATGTTTATTCCCCTTTTTTACTTAGTTTTTTAATTAAAACCCTTTTTGATGTTATTCCCCCAAATGTTTGCACACTTGGCAATTCCCTTGTGAGGAGTCTAAGTTTAATAACTAAATATTATTGTCCGCAAATAAAATTGCTTGAAAATGCGATTTATTACTTAATTTATAACTCTTAAAAGGTATTTCCTTTTAATTCCAAAATGTTTATATGCACTCACATTGGATACATTGCATATTTTTGACGTAAATCTCAACTTATTTATATATATATATACACACACACACACACACACACACACACACACACACACACACACACACACACACACACTTTTAAAAGGAATGTTTTTGCTTTAGTACTCATAGATGCCGTACTTCCTACTTCTCCTACCAGTACTCTCCGAGACAGAGAGATGGCAGCGATTGTTCTTCACAAGGAACGTACCCCTCCGGGCTTGAACATCTCTCTTTAGGGGGGAAAAAAAACTGCATCTTGAAAGTTCATTTTTTTTGTTATGTTGGTTTCTCTGGCTGCCAGCCAACTCAGCAGACTGTAAGGAAGGCACACAAGCCGTACGATATACTAGACTTAGTCCTTGTTCTCCTTCTACGCGATCAAGGGCCCATCCTTGCTCGAAATATAGTAACCACTACAGTGTTCCACGTCGTCTTACAGTGCAACTGTTGTGTTTTTTAATGTTTTTATGTGTTCTTCACTTTAAATGTGACACGCCTTTGTGCATTTTAAATTATATATGTATAACTAATTATAGCTCACATAATCTCCCTTAATGTATTTTTACAACCGGGGTTTAAGAGGCAATGGTGTGTTCAATGTTCGCAGTCATTTATTAAAAGTTTTACCTTATTAATACATATATTGATGATTGGCATATAAATATTACATACTTTATCAGAAGATTTAGAAGACTTTAATTATTCCATTTTTCACCATTTGCATTTAATTCATGAAGAATGAATTTACATGTGAACTTGAATATCAACATTACTATATTTTTTGTAGCATTTGAAATTATAGTTTGTAAATTTGACATCTGATAGTTAGTCCTTTCAGTATTCATAAATATTCTTGAACTTTTGAATTTACCTATTTTATATTTAGTTAAATAATAGCATTTTATTTCTATTTTCGTGAAAACATGTGGCCACTTATTGAAAGTTTGTATAAGACTGGGTTATAACGACTATTTAATATATTGTTACGCGTTCTGCTACATCCACGGCTCAGTTGATGAGCATATAAGTACAGTTTTTATAAAAATATATGTTTTTCTTTTTTGCAAACATAGAAACGTGTCACGTGCGTTATTAGATTATCAGTGTCTTATGGCAACCTTACAGCATAAAGATCAATGTTGTCTTAACAGATTCAGATAACCTGCACAATAGAATCCAATACAATACAGGTAGAAATTACTGGTATAAACATTGCAATATAACATAGAAGATATGTTGAATCTTAAATACAGTTGAATTCTGTAGTTACATTGATTAAATCTTTAGGGCAATGGCTTAAGTGAAGAAAATTATGCTCGTGGAAACCAGAAATGATATTGTCTAAGTTACTTTCCTAAAGAGTTCTTTAAAACAAAGTATTAGAACATCGAAAAATCTCAAATGAACGAAATATAATTAACATTACGCTCTACAATAATTAGCTAAGTTTTCAGAATAACGATATAAAAATAGCGAAATAAGTGACAATCGAAATTTAAGCACTGGAGAAATTTTTATATGGAACTCGAAGTCAAACTGCCTGACAACATATCTACGTTCGAAAAGTAAAATCCTTGTTAAGTTGTAAATACAAGAATCAGCAAATGAACACATCAGATATAAGCTGCAGACGTCACTACTCTCTATTGGCCCTTAGAGTGATCCAGAACAAAACAAAGTCAAATAACGTGGCGTCACTAACATGACTGTGCGCAATAAGTACATTACAGTAGCGATGCACGCGAAGAAAGTAGTTCCTTGTTAGCAATCTAAATTTGAGAATGGTTTCAGTAATAAATTATACCAAAAACAATTCTTGTGACTTGAGGGTAATTACTGCTGACTTAATGAAGTTTAATTTCGAAGTGCACCTTGTTGCGCTACAACTCCCAAGATGCAGCTCGCCTGATTCAACGGTTGTGTAAACAGGGCAAGGCGCAATCATTTTGGGCTTGTTACGGCTGGCGCCACGAATTATGCGCTGCTGTTTCTTACGAAGACATATTATGTATAGCATAAACCGGGCAAGCCTTTAACTGGTGGTGAGAAAATAATTATTTTAAACGTATTTTAAATTCTGCGAAAACTATCAAACACCCACAATAAAGGAGATAGTAAATCTAACCTCAGAATTTACCGGACTCTTTTGTCTTTACGTCGCTTATTCTTGCAACGTGTTTCTGACAATTGGGCAGTATTCTTGACGCGAATTGCGGCAGGATACATTGTTTTTGGCCGTTAGGATCACCGTAAAAGTGACTACATAATAAAAATATGATTAGTAAAACAGCTGAAAAGTAGTTGGCTATATGAATCGTGTTTCTAATTCGCGCAAACGAGAAATTAATTCATATTCTCTAAAGTGTTGTTCACTGTTTAACTCTATGAAAACCGCCACGGATGGCCAAGGTCATTAAGGCGCAGACTCGTGAGCGGGAGTTCTATGGTTCGAATCCCGCTAGATCGTTCTTCCTGATTGAGTTTTTTTTTTTCCAGGTTTTCCTCAGGGCAAATGCCAGTGAGGTACCCTAAAATTGACCTGGAACGCTTCCTTCCTAAAAAAAAAAATCCTTTCTCAATATATAATTTCATTTCATGTATCACCAGTGTCCACTGCCTGTGGTGCCTCAGTAGTAAAAACGGGCTTTAAACATTAGTTAAAAAAAAACTATATGCACATCTAATATATTCTGTTTTTTTTTCTACTTCGCTCTCTCTCTCTCCCTCTCTCAGAGAAAGGATTATTACCAAAGGGAGCTTTATTTTGACTCTCTTGAGAAAATGTTTAAAATGCTCCAAATTACAACTTACTTTAGTGGCTCTAGTTTATAGGGATTGTCGATTAAAAGAATTTGAAAATAAATAGCCAATCGCAGAGAAATTGCAAAATGAAAGAGGGAGTGATTACTAATAGTTTTTCATGCACATTGCTGAGTTTGTCGTGAACAACCCACCTTATTCCTTGATGTTGCAGACAATAAACAAAACTGTCACTGTCAATCATAAGCTCCCGTTACAATATAAATAGGAAATTTAATAATTTCCAAAGAGAATCGTGATTGGGGATGCATACGTTTATACATTATAAATGATAATCGCTCTTGTAGCAGTAATACGGTTTACTCGGAACAGAACGTTGCTCATGATCAGTATAACCGGATACTGCTATTTTTTTTTTTTTTTTCAAATTGGGGAAATGAGCAATGAATAGGAAAAATATTTCATTCTTTTACCATCTTATTTATAATCTTTACTTCTTATTATTAAAAAAAACTTTTAGAAACGATCCGTCATCAAGTTAGAGCAAATAGCGAGTACAGATAAGAAAATGAAAAAAGTTTAAAAGTTATCCTTAATACATAATTGTACGCATAAAATGTTAATAAAGCTTAAAATAATAATAATAATAATAATAATAATAATAATAATAAAATATTCTCATATTTACATAATTTAGAGTAACAGAAACCAAACACAATAAACATGCTTACCAGGGCACAAGCTGTTTAGTTCAAGCAAAGTAGGCATTAGAATTCTTCCCGAAGTACTACATATTTAACATGTCAGCGTATGAAACTAAATTTAATTGGGGATAATACGTTAGCTAATTGACTCCAATAAGTTTAGATCACACATACAATGCACTTTATCAATAATCAACAAATTACTTAATAAGCAAATGCTAACCTGGTAGCCAGAGAAGTCTACAAGCAGGAAAGGAAAACATGGTGTATCATTTGATCAGTTTAATGTAAGGAATGTTCGGGGTAGTTTATTGAAACAAGATAGAATTTAAAGGGGAAAACGTGCTTCTCGACAAGCAAAGAGTCTAATTAAAGGATATATCATTATTAAGTTGTTCCCTGCGCCTTCCAGAGACTTTACGTTAGTTCCTGCCTCAGTTTCTCTTAATAGAATGAAAATTTAAATCATTCTTTCTGCTTGTTCGCAAAACTATTCATACTTATTGCAATTGATAGGCATAAGATATTTGATGATTAATATTGTTTTAGGGCGCAAAAGTACAAACGTCATTAGCGCCCGCATAAGACCTTTAAAGAAACTTACCATTCCATTAGTATGTTTTTGCTGAAAAGACAAATACATTTCCCGTGCCTTCTAAAACACTTGTTTTATTCTGATGTAGAGACACTGGGTAGATTTATATTATATCCATCCAAAATGAGGTAATAATTATTTTCATGAAATCATGTATTTTGTCGTTACATAATTATATAACCTTGTCATTTTAAAATAGGAAATTAAACACTTGCAGCAACCAAGAAAATTAAGCAATGTCAAATATCATCTTTAAAGTTAACTTCAATCATATCCTTAATACATGACTGTCAACGATTGTAAAAACAGCTTGAGTAAAAACTGTTTGCTCAGTGCTAAGAATTTTATTTATCACAAGTAATATAATTCACTACGTTCGTGAATATATCGGTAATATCAGGCCCTCAAGTGATATTTATTAGGATTATTTCAGGAATAAAATAAGATTTTAAATATAATTCCTTTAAACTTGGCTTACAAAAGTGTAAATGTTGTATATTTGTACTTAACCTTTTCAAACAATCTTGCGACAGAAGAATGCTGATTGTTACTAATGCCAATAGAGAAGAGCAAAATACGGACTTAGTATTTCATGAATAGAATAAGAATAAAAGTGGTGTGTGTGTGTGTGTGTGTGTGTGCGCGCGCGCGCGCGTGTGCGTGTGCGTGTGAGAGAGATAAACCAGGGATCAAATTTAGACAAACTGCCTTCCTCCTTTGCAATGCGTTGTCGCTGAGGCCATGTTAGTAACTAAAAGAATTTAAAATTACGAAAGATAACCTATCTAATAAACAGCATAAATAATGAAAGTTCATATAATCTTCAGCGAATCTTCTACTTCGCTGCGCAAATTGCGAAACTAGAGAACGGTCGGCCTGAGTTTATTACTGGAGCTATACTTCACTATAAGGGCGCGTCTCCTGGTCTTCGAAATTAGATAAGGCAGGAGATGGCTCCTTGAGCGAGGCGATGTCGGAGAACATAAAGTATTATGAGCCATTTCGCCAGATGTAGGAGACGGAGAAAGGATGGACAAGCTCGTCACAAAGTATGTCTTCATTCCTCCATTGGCTGCTCGCAAGACAGGAGCGCAAGTTTTCTTCAAGCACGTTACGACCCCTATGGTCCCATCGACAGCTGTAAAACCGGCAGATATGCTCCCTTGATGTGTACCAGGTGACGTGTGCTTTATGACTCCTTAGGGATTTTTTTTTTTCGCTTGGAGTAACGGATGTTTTCCGTTCCTGTTTTCCTCTTGTTTGCATTAGTATAATGCAAAACACGTGTAAACAGTTGTGCATCTAAATATATACGTTATTATTTTTACAACCTAGTGCTTAATTAAATTATCGAAACACTCCTAAGAGGGGCAAAAATGAATACTGACATCACGTGTCGTAGTTAAATGTTAAATACAAACGCGCAAAGTAAAAACTTCCAGAGTATCTACCACTTTTACAAGATTAAAGTAATTGAAAATGGTAAAGTTTTATTTCAAACCAGGATGTGATTTGAAATAAAACTTGCTTCGTTATTTTAATTACCTGAATTTATAACTGAAATAAAATTCAGATTTAGACGAAAAGAGCACCTGTAAAGGTACTAAATGCGCATAGAAAAACCACAAAATATGCCAATTGGTCGAAAATCTAAAGTAATGGAAAATTAAATAAAAATATACCCTTGGGACAAAAAATGAATTTTAATAGTGGTACATTCAAGCGGAATAAGTAATCTGTCAAAACATTTTTATTATAGGCACTGCTGTTATTCTGTCCAGTACGAGTTTTGTTACGCACAACAGATGCAAAAGTTATAACTTTTGTATAGACTTTTTTTTATTATTTTACTTTCTAATTTTAAAGTAATAATAATTTTAATAAAA